>RJWM01005991.1:0-76317 GCA_004363535.1 Dasyprocta punctata
ATAACAGCAACAGGAAATTTGGGTCTTGAGGTCAGAACAAGACTTGGGTTTATTTGTTGGGAGTGAGAGATAACCACCACAGGAAAGGAAAGATCACCTGATCCTTTTTTTTTAAGATAATAAAATCCAACAAAACACAACAGAACAAAGCAAATCAAAACAAAATTGGTACAGAACTTCAAAGCGGGATACTAGGAAAACAACAGTAGCTACCATAGTATATCTTGTTATCTTCACAATAGTTGTCTATTCCATCAGGTATAGCAAAATCAAACCAAAAGCAAAACAGAATAAAACCAGTCAAAACAGAATATTGAATAAAGCAAAACAGTTAATCAGAACAAAGCAAAACAGTGAGAACAATATTGGATTTCAAAGCCAAGATAGAAGGAAATTCCCCATATTTGGTATATTGCGTACTGTCATCCTCCAAAGAGATGCTCAGACCACTGGCCTCAGGCCTGCAAAATCAACCAAACAATACAAGCATTTGGTTGCTTTATATACCTTAGTTGCTATCAACTCAGACTGTCCTCTGAACCAGTGGGTTGCTTACCTGGGGGGTGAGGGCGTGGGGTTGTTTGATTCTCAGCCTGTGTACCGGTAGGCTCACAGGAGGTGCTATCTGACTTTTCTCTTCCTGGAACCCACACAACTCGCATGGCTTACCAGAAAGGCTGGCTAGTTGGCATCTTGTTGGGTCCTCCCAGACCCAGCATGGCCGATTCTCAGGAGACACAGACTTTTCTTTTCCTGGTACCCATGAGATCACCTGATCCTTGATGCCCATCGTTCTCTGCTGCATTAGGCTTCAGACTTCTCTTGCTGGCCTGATTCCTGTTCTAACCATGAATTGTTAGAATCTGTTTCATTCTTCATGTTAACTGTTGAACTCAGAACCTGACGACTCCTGGTTGAAGATCTGGTGATGTTATCTCCTAGCTGTGACCTGTTATTTTTCTAATGTCTTGGAATTTGTCATACTCATCCTCTCTTGGCTTGCCTGTTCATGCAGTGACTTGTGATCCAGGGCCAGCTGCACCCTAGTTTTGAAGGGGTGACTTTAAAGTTAATTTAAGGTTTAATGTAGTGACAAGGACTCCAAGTGGAAATGCCCAGGAAATAGTTGGACCTTGTGTGAAAAGTAAAGATTAAAGGTAGTGTTAGAACACCTGTGAAGGACAGTGATAATAGCTTTTTGAGGCTGTGACCCTTGTGGAAAACTATGTTTTAGGAAGCAGGAGAAGAAAAGCAAGTCAAGAACAGATCTCAGATGGTTGGCTAAAGAAGAGGGAGGAACACAAATGTTTCAGTAATTAAAGTTTCAAGAAGAATGATGATCCACAGTACAGAAAAGCCAAGAAGAATGAATTGGGAGAAAAGATCCTTGGACTTAGGAATAAAGCAGTCATTGGTGATTTTGTTAATTTAAAAATTGTATTTACTTAGAAGCATTCAGAATATCAACAAAACAGCTGCAACTTTTTTTTTTTACAATTACAGAGTGGTATTTATTTGATAGAACAATTGTTTCATATAAACTGCATCAGAGACAACTGAAGATGAAAAACTACCATCCCCATATATAACTAATTTGTGCTGTGCACCAACAAGAACCTGCTCTAAATTTCCACACCAATTTTCAACCCCTACACTGTACCAGACAAGGTTAGTGACTACTGAAAATAGCACCAGGACAGGTCTTATCTACAGGCACATTTGGCAGTGTGTTAACGATACAGAAGACGATACTGCACTGTTTAAAATCAAATCTTATACAGTCTTGCATTTCGGTTGTTTTCTTTAAAAGAAATGAGTTGTTTTCATGGATGTTAAAAGCTTTACAGACAAAAAACTGCACTGGAACCAACTTATTCATCATCATCATCTTCATTTTTTTTTTTTTTTAATCTTCATCCTCTTCCTTCTCTTTCTTGTTTTCTTCTGCCTTGATGATGCGCTTTTTTTGCTGCGTCAGGTTTTTCATTAGCTTGGTAGGCAGCAATATCCTTTTTGTACTTTTCCTTCAGCTTGGTAGCCCACTTCTCCTAAAGCTTCTTGTCATCTGCTGCAGTATTATTCCACAGTTTTCCTAGTTTCTTTGTGACATCACCATTGGAGAGGCCAGGATGTTCTTTGATTTCAGGGTGATACTTGGAACAGAACAAAAAGACTGAAGTAGGCCTCTGGGATACAATTGGATCCTTGAACTTCTCTTTCGTTTCTCCTTCAGGAGGGATATAGGTTTTCATTTCTCTTTCACAATGGGCCTTGTCTGCCTTTGCCATATTTTCAGATTTTCCTTTCTCTTTAGCAGACATGGGCTTTGAGAAGTTAATGGATGCGTGTGGATGCATCTTTTTGTGCTGCTCTCAACAAGTTTGTACAAAGAATGAATATGATGACATTTTGCCTCTTGGGTTCTTAGGGTCTTCTTTGACCACGTTTATTTGTTTTCCTCAGCAAGGCTCAGAATCACCCAATACCTGTCTGGCTCTCAGCTTGCCCTAGCGCTGTCTCTATCCATTGGTGATTTTTGTAAGTTTTGGTAAAATGATGAGATAGGAGCCAGGTTTCAGAAGTTGGAAGAAAAGAGAGGTGAGAAAACAGGGACCAGTCACACTAACACATGATTATGGAGCACTTATGATGACCATAACATTGTGCTTGTATTGTTTTGAACATATTTTCACTACTCTCCAGGAATATCAGATTAAATTAAGACAATAAGGAATTGTCTTGGTTACTTTTCTCTTGTTGCTGAGATAAAATACCCGACCCAAAATTAAGAAAGGAAAGGTTTATTCAGCTCACAGTTTGTGGAGGTTTCAGTCCATAAGCAGCTGGCTCCAAGGCAGGGTGGCATGGCACAGGAGCTGTACTTCAAGGCAGCAGAAGACAGCAAAGCAACAAGAGCAAAAACGGGAAGAGCAAGCCTCTTTTCCTCCCTTATATTGTACACAGGCCTACAGTGGGTGAGGGGTAGTGCTCACAAAATCTCCTTGCCCTCCTCTTGAACAGGATGAGGATGTTTACAAAGTAAGAACCCTGGCTCCCTGCTGAGTCCCTTAAACTTCTGAACTTCCCAGATTGATACAATGTGTATCAACCAAAACAGGAATCCATGAAAATATTTATTCTAATAAATTCAGAAGATGTTATAAGGTAGACAGTCGTTAATTGCCTACTATATTTAATGAACAATATGAGTATACTTGATCAGAGTGAAATGAGGATGCTTTAGTTTGGATTTTTTTTTTCTGTTTCTCAGAGCCTAGTCGGTTTTTTTTGTTTGTTTGTTTGTTTGTTTTTGTTGTTGTTGTTGGTAAGGTCTTCCAACTTCCTTGAGTTTAAAAGTAGAGAATCAAGACTGATTCAGGAAACATCAGAATGCCCTGTGTACAGTCCAGAAAAGCAGCCTGAGAAGCCTTGAGCCAAAGCTTTGTGATAAACCTGTAGGGTCTTCCAGTCACCCCGTGAATTCTCCCACAGAGTAGATGATTTTAATAATAAGAGTTAGGGGTTATTTGGGGAGCAGGGTAGTTGTAGCAAGTCAAGATTCCTGGACTAATGGAAAAAATAGAGCTTTAAGGGGCTCTGTCAGTATTAAGTTTCCAGCTGAAAATGTAACAGTCAGGCCTCTTCTATTCAAGGCTTTGAAGCTATCTGATGTTGAAGAACTGGAGCTTACAGTGTTTTTCCTACTGGTTAGGTGGAAATGTCGCACTTCCATTCTTTTCAGTTCACATTTTTCCTACATGTTATGTTAACTTGAAATGCTTTTGTTTTTGAGGAGAGAGTAAGTAGCTGCTCTTAAATCCTGTCACTAGAAAAAACTGCTCTCATATCAGATAGTTCTCTGACTTCTAAGCAGGACTTTGTGTGCCTTTCAGTGTGATGCACTTGTTTTCTCTGAGAGAAACTTTATCCTTTAACCTCATGTTATTTTTGTAGATATTTGCTCAGAGCCACATGACTAAGTTGGGATGCAAATGAGGTTTTCTAAATGCTAGAACTTGAGCACTGTGCTTCAGGAATTTCACTTAAGGGCTGGGGGCATAGCTAGGTGGTAGAGCACTTGCCTAGCTTTTGTGAGGCTCCAGGTTTAATCCCTAGTACCACAGGGGGAAGAATTATACAAAGTGCTATCAGAAATCAAGAGAATCATTTTTCTTGTGCTGTGGTTAACTAACACTATGAATATATATATAATTTCTTTTTTGTACAGTTCAGTTTCTCCAGTGTCTCTGGTCTAGGCAATTGAATTTTCAGAATTATCTAGCTCTGAAATTTTAGAATGTATCCTTATGTTATGGATTAAAAACTAGTGGTCAACTTAACACCAGCTGAATTAAATCAGTATGGTGCTGAGTGTAGCTAGCTTATCTGCGGAAAGTTGCCAGCATAAAAAGAGATATGGAGAGAAGAGTGTGGCGTTGTGGATTCTCCTTAGGGTTGTTGTTCGGAGACATTGGTTCTCCTGGAGGAGCTTGTCATGGCTAGCTTCCCCAATATGAATTTGGTCATTATCACTGGAGGAGCTCGGGACCTTGTCACTGAGAGTGGCTGCAGTTCACTTCGGGAGAGCTCTGCTCCTTACTTTGAGCTTTGCTTCCTGGCTCTGGAGGGAAAGATGTGTGCTGTTTAATTTCTAAGAGAAGTTTGTCACGCTGGCTTCCTGGCATGCACTTGACTGTTCTCATTGTTGGAGGAGCTCGGGACCTCATTGTTGCTGAGGATGGCAGTGGTACTTTTCAGGGGAGCCCTGGTTTTTATTTTGAGCGTTGCTTCTTGACTCCAGTATAGAACCCTTAACCTACTAGCACAGATCCTTCACCCTGCTGGCATAGACTTTCTAGCTTCCACCGCTGACCTTTGGGCCTTCCCAGTGCAGATCCATAAAACAGACTAGGGTGAGTCATTGTTGTATTCTCTAGACCTCCAGTTGAACTCCTGGGAGGCATTGTCTTGGGCTCTAGGTTTTCAGCTGTACTCATGCAGGACATTACTGTGGGATCCAAGCCCTTGGCTGAATTTTCTAGGTCGTCAGTGTTGTGGACAGATTTCCTGCACTTTCTTGTATTTAACCCTGGGTGACCATCATAAAATAATATTATAAATTTTGTGTCCTGAATATAATTGTTCTCCTTGTAACCCCTGACTACAACAGCGTATTCCAGCACTACTAGATTAAGTCTGATGCTTCTAGTGGCGTATTTTTCCCTCACTGAAGCTAATGACCTAGAACATTTTTCTTTGAAGACCTTGCTTCAAAAGGAGAAAAATTGTTTGGAGTAAATGTGAGAGTAACTGAAATTGCTAGGATATTAGGGAATCAGGATGGTGAGGTGTAGTGAAAGCACTGAACTAAAAGTGGAGGTCTCATCACAGTATTGATATTAACTCATTGTGAAACCTTGATCTATTCCATGCCTTGGCTTTTCCACCGATAAAGTCAAAACACTGAATAACATCTCTGATTTCCCACTGTGTAGTTCCAGGATCAATTACTAGAATAATTACCCACTGCTATTACACTGCCTATTCTGTGATTCAAATAGATCATAGTGATGTTTCTGTCCATTGCCTAGGAGTATTTACTGCTAAATTGGCTGGATTGTCTGATATTTCTAAGCAGAGCACAGACTGTGACTTCTGACCAAGAAAAACAGTTGCTGCATCAGCTCCGAGAAATCACCAGGGTCATGAAAGAAGGAAAGTTCATTGACAGATCCACTCCTGAGAAAGAAGCTGAGGAAGCCCCTTACATGGAGGATTGGGAAGGTAAACAGTGTCTTTTCTTTTGTCAGGCCAGGAAAGAGATCTTCAACCCTTTTAAAAATCAGTTTTATTACTGAGATTATATATAATACATTTACAAATATATGTAATAATTTTTACCAATTTTAAGTATACAGTTGAATGAGTTTTGAAAAATGTGTATAATTGTATCATCAAACCACAATCTTGGCATAGGATATTTTTGTCACCCTAGAAAATCCCCTTTTCCTGCCTCTGGCAACAACTGAACTACTTTCTGTCACTATGGTTTGCATTTTGTATACAAATGGATCATACTCCATATGCTCTTTGATTTCTGACTTTTGTTCAAAACATAATGCTTTTTAGATTCATGTGTGTTGTTGAGTGATGAGCAGTTTTTTTTTCATTGCCAAGTAGTATTCTGTTTTGTGGATGTGCCATACTTTGTTTATATGTTCTCCAGTTGAGGAGCACTTTAGTTGTTTCTAGCTTTGAACTATTATGAACTAAGCTGCTGTGAAGTTTTGTATACAAGGATTGATTTGGACATACATTGGTATCTCTTCTGGGTATATGCTTTGAAGTCAAATTTCTAGAGTTTATGGAAAGTTTATGTTTAACTTCTTTAGAAATAGTCGGCTTAGTTTCCAAAGTGGCTCTAATTGTAGCTACTTCAAATTCTTGCTAACATGATATTGTCAGTCTTTCTAATTTTACCCATTCTAGTGAATATATAGTGGTATTTCAATTGTGACTTTAATTTGTATTTACCCAGTTACTAATGATGTTGGGTATTTTTTTATGTGTTTACTTGTCATCTGTCTTCGGTGAAGTGTCTCTTCAGATTGTCATTTTTTAAAAAAATTTGGTTATGCTTTTACAGAGTTTCAGGAATTCTTTATCCTGAGTACAAGTAAGTTCTTTATCAATTATGTATTTTACAAATATTTTCTCCCAATTTGTGGCTTGCTTTTTATTTGCTTAGCAGCATGTTTCAAAGAGCAGTTTTTAATTTTGATGAAATCTAATTTATCTTTTTTCTCTTATAACCCACATTTTTTTATATTCTAGTTAAGAAGTCTTTTCCATCCCAAGGTTTGCCTAACGTCTGTTTTCTTTTAGAAATCTCATGGCTTCAGCTCTTATGTTTAAGCTCATCATATATTTTGAATTAATTTTTGTAGATGATATGAGGTGTCAGGACTTAGGCTTATGTTATTTATATATATTTTTTGTATTATCAGTATCAGTTGTTCCAGTTTCTTTTGATACACTTAATTACTTTGGCATATTGGTTGAAAGTCAGTTAAGCAATGTACCTATTCTGGACTCTATTCTGTTCATTGATCTATACGTACTTACACTGATTATTACACTGTATTATTATGTCTTTATGGTAACTTAAAATCAGGAAGTGCAGGTTCAGTTTTTTTCAAAGTCATTTTGGCTATGTTAGGTTTTTCACATTTTCATATAAACTTACAGGCTGGGGGTTTAGCTCAGTGGCATAAGTGCCTACCTGGCAAGCACAAGGTTGTGAGCTCGATCCCTGGTACCAAAATAAATAAATAAATACATAAATAAACTTACAATCACAGTGTTTCACATTTTTTATATAAATTTATAATCAAAGTGTTAAGGTTTTTTTTTAATGAAAAAAACCTGATGGAATTTTGATTGGCACTGCATTTTATCTTTAGATCAATATGTAAGAATTGGTATTGTAACAGTGTTGAATCTTCCAATGCATAAACCTGTTATATCTCTTCATTTCTTTAAATCTTTAAAAATTCCCCTCAGTAATGCTTTGAAGTTGTTAGTGTGTATGTCTTTCTTTCCAATACATAGGTCTAGTACATATTTTATACAGTTACCCCTAGGCAGTTCATATTTCTTCTGTTATCACAAATGATGTTTTAAAAATTTTAATTGCTTATTGCCACCAGAACAATAGAAATATGATTGATTTTATATTTTGACTTTGTATCCTATACTTTAATACACTTATAGCTTTTTTAAAAAATAGATTTCTTAGGATTAGATTCGTTAGAATTTTCTTTATAGACAATCAACTCGCCTGTGAATAAAGACAGTTATACTTCTTCCTTTTTTATCTGCATGGTTTTTGTTTGCTTGCTTTATTGCCCTGGCTCACACAGTGCTAAATAAGAGTGAGAACTAACATCCTTACTTTCTTAACATTAGGGGGAAAACACCTCCATAGATTTGTTTGTTTATTACTTTATTTATTTCAGGTAGAGGAAGCGACCTTTTAATAGCATTAAGACTAAAATGGGTGTTGAATTTTTATGAATTTAGAAAAAATCATCTGAGATGATCATGTAGTTTTGTTTTAACTAGTTAGTATGATGAATTACTGTGTGTGTGTGTGTGTGTGTGTGTGTGTGTGTGTGTGTGTGTGTATCCAGGGCCTTGCACATGGTCTACTGAGTTACATCCCCAGCCCTTATAATGTTTAATGTTAAAAGACCTTTACATTCTTGTAAACAAACAAACAAAAAAGCCTATTTTGTCATATGATGACTAGATTCAGTATGTATAGGATCCACTATGCACATTGGCTAGATCAGTTTTCAAAGGATTTTTAAAAAATATCTGTTTATGACCCCTGGATTTAGCTCAGTGGCTTAAGTGCCTGCCTGGCACGTGCAAGGTCGTACCAAAAAAAAAAATAAAATAAAATATCTGTTTATAAGGGCTATTGGTGATATTCTTTTCCTGTACTGTGTTTGGTCTTTATTTCAAGCTAATGCTGACCTCATAACTATACTGGGATGTATTCTAGTATACCTCTAGCATCTGTACAAAATTGTTCTATTTTATTAATTGTTGCTGTTAATTGCTTACTGTGCCTAATTTATAAATTAAACTTTATCATAGATATCTGTACATCAGAAAAAACGGTATCCATAGAGTTTGGTTCTATCTGCAGTTTGGGCATCTACCATCTTGGACATATCCTCCCATTGATTGGGGGGAGGGCACTGTATTGCATTATGCCATTTCATTTACTGTATTTTTCTGCTCCAGATTTTTATTTTCAAGTATATAATTTCAGTCTCTGTTAAATGCTTCTTTTGGTCATTTATTGTTTTCCTGACTTTATTGAATTGTTTATACAGTATTTGTTTGCTACACCTCATTAAAAATGGATATAACTAGGGACTGCGTAATGACATTTTTGGTCAATGACAGATCACATATACAAATGCAACAGTAGTTCACAAGTATAATGGAGCTGAAAACAAATTCCTGTTGCCTAGTTACATCATAATTGCCATAATTCATAGCACAATGCATAATTTGTTTGTAAAAATCTGTATATAGACCTCCTGTATTATTGCTCAAACTATTGCACACAATTATGTATAATGTATAATAAATGTTATTGGTTTATGTATTTACTTTTTATTTTAGAGTGTACTTTCACTGTATACAAAAATTTACTATGAAACAATATGCCTTGTTATGCTGGCACTAGACTCATGCATCTCATGTTTACCCCACCTCTTGATTGCATCAAGAGACAAGTGGTTGACGACTTGTCCCATCTAGCTTTGTGTAAGTTCACTCTATTATATTTGCACAATGATGACATTTCCAAATGACACATTACTCATACTCTATCCTTGTTCTGTTATGTGGCTGTTTTAAATTCTTGGTCTGGTAGTTTATCTATCTGTATCTCCAGAACTTCAGGGGCTGTTGATGTTACTTTATTTTGACCATCTGGTGGTGACATGTTTCCCTGACTGTTCTTGATCCTCTTATCTGGGTGTTGGTGTCACACATTTGGAGAAGGGCTTGCTCCAGTCTTTGTGTACTGGCTTATCTATAATATCTGGTTCAGTGCTTGGAGCTTGAGTCTTCAGGGTTAGGCCTACAATCTTGATCTGAGAGGGCAGACCTGGTTCCTAGGCTGTAGGAGCCATCCTAGACCTTAGGTCCACAGAGGCAATCCTAAAGTCTGGTGCTGTGGAAGCTGATCCAGCACTGGGGTCTATTAGGATGTGTCTGGACCCTTGGTGTACTGCACTGTGGGACCTAGCCGGGCCCTTGAGGAGGCCTGGAGCTTGTGTCTCTAGGTGCTAGCCTGGTGCCAGGGGTTCCATCTAGTGCTGGGGCATACCTGAAACCTGTAACTGGTTTTGCCAACCTAGGGTTGGGTTGGTCTGGAATCACAGGGCATGGCCCAGTTCTGGCAGGCCTGGACCCTGTACAGACTGGTCTGGAGGTTGAGTTTGCTGGGAGTAGGCATGGTAACTTGAACTGTTGGGCTACCCTGGGGCTTGGTACTAGGGTGGGCCTGAAGCCTGGGGAAATGGAAGCCAGGCTGGTGTTTGGGATAGGGTGGAGCCTGGAGCCTTTGGGCTGGGTCTAGAGTCTGGGTTTTTTTAACCTTCCCCCTTAAACCAAAGACAGTCATGGAAATCCAATGATAAGCTTTGTTTTTTGTGTAAGGTGAAGGCAAAAACATGCCATCAACTGTACTTCTCTTTAAAAGAATTCAGTGGCTGAGACATAACTAGCAAACAAACTTCCCCAGCCCCTATCCTTGACCAAAGATGGTATTAAGGCCTTGGGTTGCTGCCTTAGTCCATTTTCTGTTGCTATAACTGAGCACCATGGGTTGACTAATTTGTAAAAGGAGATTTATTTAGAAGCTCACAGTTCTGAAAGTCCAAGAGTGTCAGCACCTGCTTGTCATCTGGTGATGGCTTCTTACTAGGTCATGAGATGTTGGAGAGTATCACACAGCAACACAGAGCAAGTGTGCTTACTTGAAGTTTTCTTCCTTTTCTTAGAAAGCCACTAATACCATCCTGGGAGCCCTAACTTCATGACCTCACCTAATCTTATCTATTGCCCAAAGACCTCACTTCCAAATACTACTGATACATGGTTCAGGGACTGAGTTTCAGCATGAGTTTTGGAGAAACAAACACCAGAGTAAAGCAGTGGTTAAACTCCACTTTCCTGGAGTTCTGTCCATAGTAAGTTATTTGTGAGAATAAAGACTGCCTTTGCAAAATTCTTTAGACTACTGTCAGTGCTGGGAAGGGTGTGATATAATACACAGTTTTACATAACTGGTAGACCAGTGTTCTGGAAAGTAATTTGATAGAGTATAAAAAATGCTTTTAAAAGGTCCATTCTCTCTGGTCTAGTTTTATATTTATAGAAGTCTGTCTTAAAGAATTAGAGAAATAGACATGGATTTATATTCAGAACTCTTAGCTGGTATGTTCATTATAATAGGGAAAAGTTGGAAAGAATTTGTCTGAATGTCTTACATAAGGTAAATCATGTCAGTTGTATAGTTTCACAGCCAAGTTTTGAATGCCTAATGATACGAGAAATGCTTATGGTACAATGTTGAATGAAAAAAATCAAAGTGTAAAATTTCATATGCAATATGATCCTTTATTGAAAAACGGAGAAACAAAAATGTTTGTATATGGTAACAAGGCCAAAGGTAAATATGGCAGATTATTAGCAGTGGTGGGATTCTGGTTGATTTTTATGTTCTTTTTAAGAGCTCTCCATATTTTTTTTCAAATTTTCTACAATGAATTAAAAAAAAAAACAGTAAATGTTGTAAAAATGTGTCTGTATACCCTATGCTCTACCCAAAAAGACTGCTATTTTTCACAACTGGTAGGCAAAAAAGTGGTTTACATTAAGGTTGAATTTGCCAATTATCATAATGTGCAAATGGATTTTGAATTTTGCAGCTTTTCACATTGTGTAGTGAGCAGAGCTGCCACTGCCAGCACTGGCATATGAGCTCCAGCACGGCCCATCTGCTGCTCAAGCTCGTTTTGGCTGACACAGATTTATTTCATTTCATTCCTTAATTTGGCAACATTTTCTCTTTTCTCATTATCATAGCTGGGATGCAGAACTGTGTTACTCATTTTGTTTACCAGTTTGTTGTTTTCTTTTGTTCCATTTTGTAAAGACGAAGAAGCCAACAATGGTAATTCTGTCTTCTGAAAATGCAGTGCTTGTCCTTTGGGATCTTGGGCTGTCTTGCTAAAGTGCTGTTTCTGACACTTGCAAGCCATTTGAATTGTTTTAAGAAGTAGAAAGCTTCTTGGTGTATTTTTCAAAGGGCTTAACGTTTCTTTTCCCACCTCCCACCCCAGAAGATTTGGAAATGCTTCCAAATAGAAATTATAAACATTAGCCTTAAGCTAAGCTCTCTCCATCTGGTATTTGGTGCATTTTTAAAACTGAAGGCTTTTGTTATTTGTTTAATCTTCATCAGAAACCCGTGAGGTAAGACTTAACTACCCCAAGTACCCTATATTTAAGAAGGGATTTTCCTCTGAATTGGTTTGTATTTCAAGGAGTACTGGGAGTCAGAAATTTGTTCAAGTGAAACTTTAGAACTATTAGAATCATCTTAGAGATTTCTTGAATGAATTTGGTAAGATATAGATGGCTGTTGCCTGGGAATCCTCTTTGAGCTTGACATTTTGTTTTTTTTGAGGAGACATTCTTTTATGACTTTGTGCTACTTTTCTCTCTAGGTTACCCTGAAGAGACTTATCCAATTTATGACCTTTCAGACTGTATCAAGCCTAGGCAAGAAACAATTCTGGTGGATTACCCTGATCCAAAAGAGCCCTCTGCTGAAGAAATAGCTGAAAGAATAGGAGTGCTGGAAGAAGAATCAGACCATTTGGGCTGGGAACGTCTGCCCACTGACCCTAAACCCCAAGAAGATAATACTGTTACCTCATGTGACCCAGTGCCAGAAACATGTTCCTGCTGTTTTCATGAAGAAGATGATCCTGTTGTCTTGGCAGAGAATGCTGGATTCAGTGCAGATAGCTACAGTGACGAACAAGAGGAAACTACCAAAGAAGACCAGACCCAAGGCTTCAGAGATGAAGAGTTGGGCATCAGCACTGATAAAACATGGATAGGCGGCATGCTGAGGAAGCGTAACCTCCAGGGTTTTGAATGAAAACAGCCAGTGTGGTGAAGTATCCACTACTCTAGTCCAAAGGTGACCTTTCTCTCCTTTCTGATTTTATCCTTGGCCCTGTGTCCTGTACTTCCTTCTGTGTTCAAATATCGTAGCTATTGGGCCACTACCAGGGATATCATGTATCCTTCCTGGTGCTCATACATCTGTCACCTTGTAAAACATAGACATTAGTATGAATACAAGATAGCTTCACTCTCTCTTCCTGTCTTTCCCCCACCAAGAGGTTGATACATTGAGTAATTATATTTGGTCTGTCATAATCACAGATGGGACCACTCAGGCTCTGACTCTTCCTCCGAGGAGTAACAGATGGTTTACCTGTGAGCTAACATCAACTTACCGATGATGAGAATTTAAGGCTGCAAGAGGGAAGATTTCAGACTCTAAATACCTTATTCTTTGAGGCTTGAACAGGTTAGTGGCTTCCTGGGGAGAAACTGTTTGTGGGGATGATGGGTGCAGAGCAGGGTAAGACCCTGCTGACTGAGCTCAAGCCTCTCTCTCTTGGTGAAGGTCTTTCTAGAAGCACTGATGAAGTTCGGAGATCCTCTTTTTTCCAGTGTAGTGGAAGACTCCCACTCATCTGAGGATGAGTCCACAGGGCTATCTGGAGATTGTTTTGCTCTGATAGCACCTGAATCTGTAGCCTCCTTTATCCTTGTTTTGCTTAACAGAACTGCCAAACCCAGAAGCACCTTTGTACCTTGGGTCTTCAGTAGCCAGAGGAAGCTTTAAATAGACGCTTTCGTCCCTGCCCTGGAGGGCCACAGTTTGAAGCTGTGGAAGACTATGATGCGTTGTGATCCTGCAGTGAGGAGCTCGGGCCAAGGAGTCTGCAATAGGGGAGAGAAGCTGTCCGCCTAACAACTTAACCTAGAAGCTGTAAATGTTGTGCCCTATTGGGAAATTTGTTCTCACAGCCATGTGAACTGAAACAGAAATGATGGCTGAGCTTAGATACAAAGTGTCACAACAGGTAGTTACTGTGTGTTTACTGCAGAGACAAACGTTGGTGCCAGACTATGTGTTCTGTATTTTAATATTTGGGCCTTTTGAGAGTTGGGAAAAAGTAGGAAATAAATTGGAACTGGGAGGATTTTGACCAAGCTAAAGCCCTTTCTATGCTATCATTTTTTATGTGTTTTCATGGGACAAGGTGGCACTTACGAAGCCTGTCTAGCATGAAGGATGAGGAAATCCACACATTACAGGTTAAGAGCTGAGAATTTAAAGAGGGTATGTTTCTAAGGACCTTTCCAGTCATGAAATGAGGAAGACTCAAAAATTAAGAAATTTTGTAAAGGATTATGTAAAGGTAGATATAGCTTTTAGACTCCACTACACAGGGTATGTGATGCCAGAAATATAGCTAAAACCACACATATAAGTGTATAAACCATTGTCAGAAGGTCTAGGATACTGTTAAGGTAATCTATCAGCTACTAAGAGGTGTTAATTGAACTAAAGGGAAGAGTCATTGAACAATGAGTCTGTAAAAAGTGTACCGCATTGCATCTATCTTTAGGGAACATGTGATTCATATTGTAAAGACTGTAGCTTAAAAATGTACTCAATGCAATACAGATAAAATGCTAACACTAAAGATGAAAAATGATATAAGTAATCTTCACTGTTTTGATAATTTTTTTTTACATGTGATTTCCTCTCATTCACCATGAAGGGTTAAATTTATGACGAGATCCCTGGATCTCTGGTTCAGATTTCCCTTTTTGCCTTAGATATGATTCCCTTATTAGTCGTAAGTTCTCTTTTCCTTCTCATTCATTCATTCATTCATCAGACAACAGCTCACTCCTCGGTACTGGCAACCGGCTCAATTTCCACCTTTAAAAAACTCAAAATTAATATTGGAGCCTGACAGATACAATGAACTATAACTACACGAAGGCTTAAGATTATGAATTCTGCAGGCATAAAAAAACAGGTCATGTTCTTTTAGCATACTCTAGCTGTTGCCTCAACTCTTCAGGTAGTCTGAACCTTGGTTTCCTCATCTACAAAGTCAGGCTAGTAAAGTCCAGGTCTCAGGTATGTCAGCATTCAGTGAAATAATAGTGCATCTTAACAGCATTGCTTCTAACTCACACAATTAAGGGTAAGTGTTTTACTATATAATGGTTTATGTTGTAACTGAAGTATGGACTGAAAATTACAGGATCATAAAGGAAAGAAAATTTTTGCAAAAGTATTTCCAAAAAACTTCACAGAGGACGACCTTATGGCAAGCCAAGAACTTCTTGAAATGGACAAAGAGAAAGGACCTTTCTGGTAGAAAAGTATTGGCAAAAGTAGTGAAGTGTGAAAACTTATAGATGTTCAAGTGGTTTGATGAACATGCAAAATTTTTACATAGTTCCTGCTAGAAATACTAAGTCCTTATGATAGCTCTTGCTACCTTAAGGCTTGGTTAGTTTATATATCAAGAATGTATTTTATGCATTTGTAGATTAGAGATTTTAATGTACCTTCCCTTTGGGGTTTAGACAGACCTTTTTTAAAATTTCCAGAATTATTTCATCCTTCAGAAATAACAATTTTAAGTGTAAATGCAATCCAGGGTGACCATAATCATAGGACTGAGTTTTGTTGCCCTGGTCTTCATTTCTCGGAACTCAGGGGCTCTGAGCCTGAACAGTCCCCGTAGCACTAGTGACCTCTCTGGGCACTGTGCCAGGACACACAGGTTACACTGCTGGGGCAGATGGCTGGTTTAAGGAGTAGCTGCAACATCTGGGACCATGCTTGATAGAGCACGTGGGTGACCAGCCAGGTCACAACAGGAACAGAAAGAAAGCATCTTACAAGTTCCAGAAGCTGGGTCTGGGGTAGACTGTGGAAGTAGACTGAGGAGTGAAGGGATATATAACTTCTAGAAACAATGGCCTGAGAGAACCACATTTCTTGCACCTCCTGTGACTAAGGTAATCACCTAACTTATGGTCCAAACTAAGACACTTTGGAAAAAGAATCTTTAATAATTATGCCAAAATATTGGATTTAAATAAGGACTAATCTGGACATATGGTCTGTGGCCACTTAAGATTTTTTTTCAACCTGATGACTCAAAAATTCCTTCCTTTTTAGAATATCCTGCATATATTCGTTCCCACTGGGGCCACAGAAAATAGGCCATAGTTCAGGTAGGAAATACCCTTGGTCATACCAAATTCTCCAATCTGGCCAGGTATGATGGTACATATCTGTAATCCCAGCTACTAAGGAGACCGAAGCAGAAGGATTGCAAATATGAGGCCAGTCTGGGAAGCTTAGCTGGATTCTATCTCAAGATGATTGAAAAAAAAAAAAAAAAGGCTGGGGGAGTTGAGGATATAGCTCGACTACTTGCGTGCACAAAGCGTTTAGTTCCATCCCAGTACCACACCCAAACCAAACCAAACCTCTCTGGAGGAGTAAAGAAATCCACTTATTATCACATCACACTCTTAAATTTCTCTTCTACCTAGATGATTTGTATTCTAAAGGAGAATTTAGTTTGTCATTTATTCAGCACTACTGAGAAAAACCTGTATGACACATCTGTGACTTTGCCATGATCATTAGACTTTTCTGAGATGTACTTCTCATCATTTTCTTACACAAAAAATAAAACCAGTGTCTCCTTTTGAATTATTCTTTTACTTCACTGAGCACCAGTTTCCTCACTTAGGAATTAGGAATAAACTCGTAGCACTGTTAGGATTAAATGATCTACTGTTTATGAAGTGCATATCCTTGGATGAAGCACATGGCAGGTGCTTAGTGACAGCAGCAGCAGCAGCAGCAGCAGCAGCAGCAGCAACATCACTCTGTCCTCCAGTCCTGGGCTATTACTGCACTTGACATCTTCTAAGGCTAACCCGTCCGATATGATCAGGTCTGTTCTGTAGTCACTTTAGTTGTAATCTCTCCTTGCTCAGGATCAGACTGTTAGCTTTTTTGCATCTTGTTTCCAGTCAGATCTGAAGCCTCTTGTCTTCTTGGCTTCAAATCTGCCACAAGGCTAAAAAAGGATTCCCATGTATAAAAGTCTTATTCACATGGACAAGGCTACAAGAGTCAAGTGGCTGGGTCCTTGTTATATTTGTTAGTTGGGACTTTTGCAGACCAAAACCCTGTTTTTTTTGTTTTTGTTTTTTTGTTTTTTGGTCTTTTTGAGACAGGGTCTCTGTGTAGTTGAGGCTGGCCTTGAACTCACTGTATAACCCAGGCTGGCCTCAAACTTGCATTGATCCTCCTGCCTCAGCCTCCTGAGTGCTGGGATTACAAGCATGTACCACCATGCCTAGTCCCTGTTTTGTTCTTAAGGGCTAAGCCCACTGAGAACACTCCAGAACCACCAGCCATATCCCTCAGCTGGGACAGCTGACCCTACAGAGGACAGCTCTAATTTAAGTATCTTTAAACTCCACCATTTTCTCAGTCCATAGCAGCCTCAGGGTGTGGCTCTGATGATCCTTAAATTTGAATGGCACAGCCATAGGGAAGGCAGTGTTGACCTACATCACTAGTTTTAAACAAGCTGTGATCTCTATTACTACTGTCTACCTAACCATTTGAGGGTCCTAGGAATGAACAGGGTAGTGTTTTAGGAAGCAGACATAGTTTTCTCCTTTTATGGAGGAAAAAAAAGGACACAGTAGTGTTGAAACAATTCAAGTTTAATTTGTTGATATATGTCTGTACTTAGACAAACACTAAATTCTACAACATACATAATGTCAAGATGGGAAAATACCAAGTTTGTCATTGCACATACCAATAAATAAATACATACATTTGCTTCAGAATACCAAAATGTTTATTCAAAAAGTCACTTAATAAAAGCACAGTTTTGCAAGTTTGTCTAAAACTCCAGGTAATTTTGAACAAAAATAAAATGTCTGACCACTCCAAAATTGGAAAAGACAATCTTGTGCAAATAGACATACACATTCTAGGCATTATGAAAACTGGCTAAATATGTGTTCCCAGCGAGAAAAATGTTATCCATCCTGACCAAGTCCTCTCTGTCACCAAATGCAGGAATGAAGAGGCCAGAGTTAGGCTTCCCCTTGTAAGCCATTCTGAATTGTCATGTGGAAAACTGTGGACCTCAGCCTCATTTCCAGCTCTGCCTGGCCTCGATGGGGGAGGGAGGGACAAGAGAACAGTGGGAGAGAGGGGCGCAGTGACTTTCTTAAGAAAGAAAGAAGGCACAGTGATGAGCTTAAAAATGTAGTGATGAAAGCAAGAATTAACTTTCATTCACCCTGATTCCTACACCAAGCTTTGACAGCCCATCTTCATTTTACAGTTAAAACAGACCTAGGTGTGCTCAAAGTCACGTAGCTACTAAGTGCAGTACTTTCTGTATGACAACATGCCTCTCCACCCGATTGGAAAATGCAAAATCCAAATTGTCCCAGTGCTTCTGCCTCTCTCACATATCTTAAGATGACAGAAAACTGCAAACTGGAGGTTCAAAGGACAGGTGGCCATAAGTTCAAACCAAAGCCTATCCCTTAGCCTATTCCTGGGGGCTGCAACACGTTTACAAACCAGGGTCCAGAGCAGTCAGGCCCAACTCACAGGACTAGGCATCACAGGAAAGTATATTTATTCAGCTCTGATGGCCACCTGTAATCCTGAGGTCCCACAAGAATGCTGCTGCAGGGGCAGGGAGTTACAGGGAAGCAGATACCAGGGTTACCACGGTAAGGAACACTACTAGTACATTCATGCAGAAAATGGGGTTTGTGCTTGCACAACAGAGCCATGGGCCTGACTATCCCAGTCTCCCCACTGTGCACCCCAGCTGAGCAAAGCATGGCTCTTTTCCTTTGTGATCACCTCTATTGCTTGTAAAGTTCAGGACTACTTCTAAATAAATGGTA
This sequence comes from Dasyprocta punctata, assembly GCA_004363535.1. Classification (NCBI taxonomy): domain Eukaryota; kingdom Metazoa; phylum Chordata; class Mammalia; order Rodentia; family Dasyproctidae; genus Dasyprocta; species Dasyprocta punctata. The sequence goes on from RJWM01005991.1 coordinate 18,679, forward strand.
AGTTTATTTACCATATATCCAATGTCCAATTTCCAGAAAGAAAAAACCTGCTAATACAGTCTTGTAATCCTGCTTGTTCACTTCCTCTCCTGTCATTCACATACTCCCTGGCTCCCAACACATGTCCTCGCCATGGGTCTAAGCTTTACCTGCTTCCCCTGAACTAGCGTCGTGATTTTTAAGGCACCATCACTAGAATATATTAAGATTCATCTAAAGGTATGCGTGTAACACAGCAGTTTCTTCAGGTGATGCCAAGTGGGAACTGAAAGAAATTTCTTGGATGGTCTCCCAACTCAGAACCTTGGGAGAAAGAGCTGCTAACTGCCCAAATAGCCTTCTTGTTGAAAGAGCAGGAAATGAAGGGACCAAATCCACAGGTGATCATAACTACCTTCTTACTCCTTTCCTATTCATCCTCAGAAATATAATCACAAGAAACTTCAGTTGATTGTTTACAGGTTGCCCTTTTCCCCAGACACACAGACACACACACAGACACACGGACACACATGGACACAGAGCACCTTGGAGCCAGAAGGAAAGAAAAGCTAGACTTGGAACGGAGTTAGGGAAACAAACTTCACCACTCTGCAGGGGAATGGTTTTGGGGCAGAGGGTGTAGAATATGGGGGCGTAGAGCCAGGAGCAATTGCAAGGGAGCTGCCTAAGGTTCCAGGTGCCCAACATCCTTAGGGATTGCTTAGCCCATCATCAAGTCACTGCCCAATCAAGGACCATCTGGGCAGAACGTGTGAAGGGAAGAACTCTTACTGTAGGAGAGGCTGAACCCAGGTGGTTTCTGGGCCCTGGCAGCTTTGTGGGTCCATGAACCTCTGGCCACAGGGCCAGTGGTCAAGAAAAGGCAGCATCACCAGGAGTGCAGTCTAAAAGCTGACCTTGTGAGGCTGGTCTTAAGCAGGTGACTTAACTGGTCTTGTCATTCAGTGTCCAAAAGAGGGTTTTGTGCTGAGGGTATCCTTCTCACACCCCGGCTAGACAGCTCAGCCCAGACAGCTCAGCCCGTGTTTTCCTGACCCTATCAAAATAGCCAGCCATCCCCATCTTTTGTGTGTAAAAGCAGAGACCTGAGGCCAAGTTTTCCATTGTGCTTCTGATTTTTCCACTCTGCCTCTAGGGGCTTCTCTCACTAGAATCCAGAGTCAGCTTGTTCTACTTTAAAATCACAGACCCAGAGAACAGCTGACCAGACTTTTAGAGACCATCTTGTTTCTATCATCTCTACTGTCAGCAGGTTTCCTCTTTTTTAAAGTCAGGGAAGGAAGGACCAAAGGATTACAGAAAGGATGGCACTACAGTGTTTCATCCCGAAAAGAGCCAGTCCCAGCATACAAAGTCCTTGTGCTGTCTAGAAACTAGACCATGTTAACAAAGGCCGGCATACTGGAGGCGCCTCCCTCAGAGATGTATGGCTCAGGTAGGGAAGATGCCGCTAGAGCAAGGGTCTTGCATTAAGCACCCAAGATAGGGAAATCCAGACTAGAAAGAAATGAGAGCGTACTGCTTACACTTAAGTCAAAATAAACCTGTTCACCTGTAGTGCCTCATTGACATGTTTAAAGCATGTTTTGTTTTTTGAAGAATTTATACTTAGCCTTTTCAAGCTTACTACCCTCTAAAGCAGTCTAAATGCTATTTGCTCCCCATAGATTTTTGACCTTCACCTGGTACAGAAGCCTTTACCAGGGTAAATGACATGAGCAGGAGCTTGAAGCTCCCACACCTGCAAGGCAGATGGTGACATCCGAGGAGAAGGAGCAGTGGCAGTGGAGGAAGCAATCAGGCCAGCCCTGAAACAGTTGTGCTGCATGTCACCTGGACAGATGGATGCACAGGAGCCTTGCCGAGGTCTGCTCCCAGTGTCCAGCCCTCGTGGAGGGGCCAGGCACAGGCCAATCGTGGTCAGACTGACATACAAAAGACACACTTCTTCCAACAAGGAACTGCCCAATTCCCTACTGAAATGGTTGCAATCTTACACATCAACTCTGATGTTTTTAAGTCTCTGGAATCTGGATAAACTGCATGCAGAATGGGCCCCAGAAGGCCTCAGAATAGGAGATACTAGTTTCTTGGTGGGTAGGGGGACCAAAAAAAAAAAAAAAAATCCAGGGAACTTGAGGTTCTGAACTCTGCCATGGACAAATTGGGTAACCCAAGGCAAGTCCTATTCAGTGAAAGTGATGATGATCCCTAAGGATTTCACCACCTCTGATCTCTTGTGGCTATAAAATATTCTGTGCCATCCTCACCCCGTCCCATGCCCTCAGAATAACTACCACCCTCACAACCACCATTTGGCTGACAGCAGTGGGAGCTGAAAGACTCAAGAGGACACAGGCTGTGTCTCTCCCAAAAGGAGTCTTCCTGGAGCATGCCATGGCTTGCAAATGGTACACTGCCAGCAAGGGCTAATGACTTTGCTCTCATCTGTTTACCAGGAGTTGTACTGGACTTCTCAGCAGAGGGCTGCCAAGCCAGTAGGTAAGGCTCCAGGACAGCCCTGTTCCAGGAAGCCTGGTGGTGCACCTCATGCAGGCCCCATCCACTAAGACATTTGGCCATGAGAGCTGGGTTCCCAGTGCCTCTAAGCACAGAGCAAACTTGGAGAAATAGGTCAGCTAAACTCTAGGCCACCAACTGATCCCCACAGCCGCAGAGGGTCAGCCCCTGCCATTCCAGCAAGGTCCTGCCACTCATCTGCCTGCATCACTCTAACTTCCCTTGGGCCTGTCTGAGGCCTTCTGAAGTCGAAGCAGCCAGGCTAGGCCACAAGTCCTTTGCTACATAAAGGTGGTGTGCCCCATATTCATATTCATATTCTGTCTCTGTCTCTCACTGGGCACCCGTTGTCTTCTTACTCCTGGGATGAGTGAATGGCTGGGCCTTTGCAGCCCTGCTTGTGCTTCCTCTTCCTCTATACCTCTTCGGATCTTCCCAGCCAAGGAGGTCACCCAGCTTGGCAGACATGACTGCAGCAGGGTGCTAATCCAAGAGTAGGGGGGTGTGTTGGTCTTGGGGCACAAAAGGAATTACTCTTGTCCCTTCACACCTGCCCACTAGCCCCCTGCCTCGGCATCAGAGGCAGAGGAGTCAGTTCTTGGCTGGCTAGGCCAGGGAGCCCGCTGAAGGCCAAAGCATCTAGCAGAAGGCCTAGGAACAGAGGGTAGGCAGGGCTGTCTCCACAGGCAGGCAGGCGGGCAAGCTCCACTCCAGGCTGGGCAACCCCAAAGGGCAGGAGGAGACCTCTATTCGCAGGCCAGTTTGCTGTCAAAGCTGGACAGTGCAATGGCAAAGGCCTGCAGTGCACACAGCGGGTAGTTGTAATCCATGGTGAACACATCCTCTGCTACCCGGCCAAACTGCATGACGATGTAGTCCGCTGGGGCCAGGCACAAGCATGGACACACAGAGAAACGAAAAGGGCGGGAATAGTGGAAAGAGGAAGGACAAACGGACACCCAAGCCACAAGAAGAAAGAAAAACCAAGCAGAAATGCCAAGGAAATCCCAAAGAAAGTAAAGCAAAGGTCCATCGGGAGAAATGGCAGGAGAGGGGCAGCAGATGGCAAAGGAGAGAAAGATGCATACAAACACCAGGAGACAGAGGAGAAAAAAGTCCATTTAAAGGCTGTTTCCATGCCTGAGACTACTGAATATACAGAATCTAGGACCCGGGCTCCTAAGACGGCTCTTCCAGGGCCTCCCAGTCATTATAATGAGGAAAGGTTTTACATCTAATCTAAGCTACATAAAGGCCACAGTGCTGGCTTCAGCAACACATACAATAAGCCATGGAGGCCACATCCTTAAACTCTGGCTGGTATGGACCACATGAGGTGAGCTCAACCCTAAACTAAGGACCCGAGGTATCACACTGACAGGATGAGGAAGGGGAGAAACACTCACGGTCATTGCCATGGATGATCTGGAAGTTCTTCACGGAGGCCTGTGTCACGCGCCCATGGAAGTTAAGTACGTAGGACTGTGTGTCATCGTTCCAGACAGGGGTCTTGTTTTGCAACTCAATGATACTCTCTGTGTTCTTATTCTGCCATCGGGCTAGCAGTGTTTCATGTTCCTGGGAGGGCAGCCTCGCGTGAGCCAGGCCTAAGCCTTGGCATCATGACCACCCCAAAGAGGGATCTTTCCCAGGAATGGGGCTTCTCTGACCTCAGGCCTTTTCAAAATGTATACCCTACACATGTACACACAGGCTGGAGTTCTGCCCTTAGAAGCTCATAGACAAACGGGGAAGGATGGGAAAGGGGTACAGACTCACATTTCGGGGACGAATAGAGACTCTCTCATGAACCATGTTCATGCCAGGGACGATCACACTCATCTTCCGAGGCCCCTTGAAGCCTAAGACGTTTGTCTCCTAGGAAACAGAATTCAGCATTGGCCACCCGAAGATGGTACTTACCGCCTAGAGAGCCCAGGGAAAGGAAATAAAGATGAAGAGTTAGCTTGTACCATCTCCACTGAAAAGTCTGAAAGACGTCATTAAGCTTACCAGCTCCAGAAATGAGCCCCTAGATCTCTACTCTCTTACAACTAGCTCCTCAAACTATTTAGAGTCATACTTGACCCCTCTTTTTCTCACATTCTACTTCTAACACATCAACAACTTCTGCTGCTCTACCTTCATATTACACCTAGAATTCCTCCACTGTCATCACCATCTCACCAAGATCATGGTTACAGCCATTAACTAGAATCCTTGTTCCTGTTCTTGGCCCCCAAACTGTCCTCATCATCTGTTCTCAACACAAAGGGTCCTGTTAAGTTAGACTGTTTTCCTCCTCTGCTCAAAGCCCTCCAATGGCTACCAACTGAAGTTCATGCTCTTTTCTATTTCTTTTTACATGATCTGGCCCCAATTCCCCAGTTCCTTACTCTCCTTGCCATTACTCCTGACCTCAGCCCTGGCTGTGTCCCAACAACCTGTACGTGGCTAGCTTTCACTTCCTGCTGATCTTAGAGTTACCTCCCTGCCATACTTCCTAAAATGGCATATACACAATGGTACCTCAGTTTATAAATTTGTTTTACGATTTTGGGGGAGATGGCTGCATTTGTGTTTGTGTGGGGAAGATGGCCATGCTCATGTTTGTCACCCAGTGAGGAGTCTGAGAATGGAGGCAAAATTTTGCCAATTGCTTTGTCTGCAAACCAAACAGAAGCATTCCTGAACTGAGGTATTACTGTACTCTGATGTTTCATGTATTTCCTTTCTGAAGTTTTGCTTCTTAGGATTGATCAGGAACTTGTTTCACTTGCACACTGGTTGTATAGCTTGCCCTTTCTACTAAGGGTTTAAGTTCCTTCGGGGTATAAGTACATCTGTTCACTACTATATCCTCAGTGCCTCAAACTCTCTCTGGAATGTAGATACCCTTGGTAAATACTTGAGAAAAGATTCAACCTGCCTCTCTGAAACTGACCAGCAGGTGGCACCATGGCATCATGCAAAATAGCTGTGGAGTCCCAACAGCCTCCAAGTCCAGGTTGATGGGACACTTATCCCCCGTTTTAAAAATTAACAGATGAGAGATAGAAGCCTCCTGTATTTATACTCCAGTTTGGTTGGTGTGATATTAGCAAGTGACCCAACCACTGAACTTCAGTTTCCTATCTATAAAGAAAATAGGATCTACCTGTTAGGTTGAGCACTCATGAGACGACTGTGTGAAGGGGCCTGTGAGCCACGCAGGACCTGGCATTCCAGAGGGGTGATCTGAGGACGCACAGACCAGCACCCAGGTCCCCTACCTCCTTCTGTCCAGGAGACTCCCAGGCTGGTCTGTATAGGGCCGGGAATCGTTCCCAGAACCACCCAAACAGATGGCCTGATGTAGTCCGAGCCTGAAGACAGGCGGGCAGGGCCACTGTCCTAGGGCAGCCCCTCTCCACCTAGCCTAGACTACCTACCGAATAGGTGGGCTGGCACACTGGGTGGCAAGTCCTGGGTTTCATGTCTAATTTAGAGACCACAGACCCAGACTTACATAGCACACAGCTGCCAGCTCCTGACGCAGGGTCCCACTTTCCAAAGTAGAGGATGATGCCTTCTGAGGATTGACTCCATTGTCATAAACAGTGAACTTGGTGCCCATCAGGTTGGACCTGAAGGAAAGGAACAATCACTGTAGGGTCATGTGCCTTCTGCCCCAGGGTGGGGACAGCTCATAGTCTGTCCTATGAGAAGCCTGCGAAGCACTGGCTTGGGCGGGTGACAAACGTAGGGGCGCACTGCTCACTGCAATGCACATTTTTGAAGGCACTGCATAGGCAGAAGGCTCGGACTTGCTCCGAGGTGATTCTCATTTCAGTGAAGGAAATTCAGGAAGCCGAGTCAGGATCCCACAGGAGTCCCTGGGGGAAACAAAGGTGCTGCCCTCCAGGAGGTGAGCCAACAGAATAGCATCTAGGAAGGGAAGAGGGGCATGGATGGGGTGCCTGCCCCAGCCAGCCCCTTCTCTGGCTTTAGCTATTTACCTCTTTTCATTTATGATACCAAATCTGGCACTGTGCCCCTCAGCAAACTCATACCTTCCCTGTGAGGTCTTGCTAAGAGCCTGTCCCCACCTCTATCTCCTTGGGTTTCTGAGATTCCCTCCCTTCCAAGGCTTGTTCTCCACCCTGGCCCATGCAGCCTGCACAGCTCTTCCCTAGCGGCCTGCACCATCAGCGAGTCCTGGGTTTGTCCATCACTCATGCTTGGGGGAAGCTGGCTGTAAGCTGGGCACAGAGTGGGCCTGTGGTTGAATCTGACAGAGAATCCCAGTAGGAGATCCAAGCCTGGCCCAGATCTTCAGGGACAGGAGATGCCTTCCACAGAGATCCTGCCCTGCCCCGCCCTTCCCTCCCATCCAGCCTTCTTGGGGGAGTGCTGGTACCGCAGTTTCCCGATGTAGCTGTCCCCTCCTCGAGACAGGTCCGTTGGGTCCACAGAGATGAGGTAATTGGAGGTTTTACTCTTCTTTCTCTTCCTTCCTGCCAGGAGGAATACCTTGGGGGATGGAGCAAGGTCATGTTTCAGGCCCAGGCTGGTCCACACCCGATCACCATCGCGGGGGCCACTCACACCAATGATTCCCTTGCTTCAACTCCCAAATGCATGTACGAACACAGGCATACACAGGCTGGCAAACACAATGCAACGAGCAGGCACACAGGCTTTCGTTTCTCTCAGTGTTGGATCCGAGGAGTCCAGTCACATTCTGGTCCCTAGGCCAGTGATGGCAAATCTTTCAGAGCTTCCAATAACAGCCTGCTGTGGCATGCGTGCCATAGGTTCACCACCACCGCCCTAAACCCTTGAGCCTGGCTAGGTGAAAACGCACACAGAAAGCAAACTCACCTTCTTCCCATCCTCCCGGTCCAGGTGCAGGAAGTAGGTGGGGTACATGCCCCGGTCCATCCCTTTCTTGTCCCGTGTGATTCGGCATTTGATGGTGATACCCTGGGGGGCCGGCCTGAGTGCAAATTCTTCAAGATCCTGGACCTCAACATCCACAGGTGGCTCTGGGGCTGTTGGGGTGGGGGCTGAGGCTGCCTCCTGCCAGGAGGAAGAGTAGGCGCCTGAGCCCTAGCAACTGTAAGGGCCAACACTGGTGGTCTAGGATCTAACTCTGCCTTCTGCTGTGGTGGGGAGGGGACAGGGCAGGATCCCTGGGCTGCGGGCTGCCTCGTGCTGCTCTGGGGTTGGATGCTATCTTCCCAGCCCTTCCTTCTCCTCAGTAGTCCCTGGTGGGACAGATAGGAGTATTGGCAGTTTCTCGGGTGTCATCCTGCCCAACTCCAGCCCCACCCCGCCAAATCCCCAGCCCACTGATCTTGCTGAAGAGATTAAGAGCCAGGGTAAAAGGCCCAAGGGAGAAGCTGACAGGCACCGGGGTCTCTCCTATTGTCATCGCACACTGGTCAGGTCCCGGGATGGGCAGGCACAGCTGCCATTCAACCTCCTGCTGTGGATTAAAGCTCCTCACTCACCCTGGTGGACTTCCTGCTAGTGGCAGAGCTGGGCCGGGTGTTGCTGTTGAGCTGGGAGGAGCTAGAGCTGTTTTCATCCTCCTCCTCCTCTTCCTCGTCAAAGCTCATGCTACTGGAGATGCCTGGAATGAGCAGAGGGACAGGGAGGGATGAGCAGGGAGGATCTACAACCCCCGCCGAAATGCGTGGCAACAGGCAGACAAACGTGCAGACACTGACTCACTTGCACCTGACACACTTACGCGGACACACGGCACACTCACGTTCACACACGCACTTCCATGCAGCCAGATACACACAAGGAACATGTCCTCTCAGGTGCACACATGAGCTGGGGCTGGTCACAGTCCTCCGAGCACACCCCCCACCCAGTTTCAGCTCAGTCCCTGCCTCTGCCCTCTCCTCTCTAGCGGTCACAATGCCCGGCTCTGCGTATCAAGGCCTACACTGAGCTGAACCTGCATGGGGAACCTCATTTCTGACCCAGAGTCTACTATAAACAGGCCATGGGCCCCACCAGAAAAAGGGCCTCAGCTTCACACCCCGTGCCATGAGCAGGGCCCAGTGACTCCTGTTTCCCCAGCCTGCTCTGAGCCTGTATCTCTGCTGTCCTCCACTGCCTCCCCGGCCTGGAACACCACCCATTCCTGCGCTGGCTCCACAGCTTTCTCCAGGAGGCTGTCCTGGAGTAGGTTCTCGTGTGTGGTGCTGCCAGGCTTCTCCCCTCTGCCACCGGTACCGGGGCTCCCCAGGGTGGGGCTCTTGCTGATGGGCCTGTCTGGCAGCAGCTTTCTAGGGAGGACCTGCATATCTCTGGGCAGCCACGCCCTGCTCCCCTTCACTCATCAGACAAGTGGGGAACTTTCAAGAGTAGCTTTTTCTAAGAAGCAGAAGGGACAGGAAATCTGCCCCCAAACCTGGGCCTCTTGGGAGGAGACAGAGCTGGGCTATGGGCTGATTACCCCCGTTTATACTTCTTTCCCTTAACTTGGCCTTACCTGGGTCCCTGTCCCAAAGTTTCCCATTTGTCTCTAAGTGTGCCCCACCCCACCCCACGGCCAGGGAGGGTCTGCACCAGACACAGGCAGGGTCTGCCTAGGGAACCTGGGACTGAGCTTTGGTCCCAGCTGGGCCCCCGTGGGGCTCACCCTTCCTCTGCATCGTGGCACGGAGCTCCTGCCCGCTGGACTGTGCGCCCCCACCGGTGGCTGTCTCCCCTGTGTCCTGGTCGTGGTCCGACTGACCAACAGTCAGAATCTGCACTGGGCCTTGGGCCTCAGACTTGTCTTCTGCCAGTGCTGCTGGCCCGCCAGTGCCTGCAGGCCAGATACTCCTGAGTCACATCCAAGAGGGACAGGAGGGTCTGGGTTCTCAGACGTCCGTGAAGAGGGCGAGGGATGAGTGAGGAGAGAGACCTCTGCAACACTTCAATTGCAAAACTGATTTTTAAAAAGCTATTGACTGCTGTCGGCCTGTTCATGATCGGTAAGCTGTGAAGGGATACGGGCTTGGACTCTTCTGCTCTTTCCCCAAATTAATTGTGAAGGGTTGATTTGAAATACCCTGCGTTCTTAAGACAGACAGCAGCCATCTACAAAACCAACTGCACAGGGGGGAAAACAAGATGGAGAACAAGAATCTACCTGACCATAGTTGAGGTCACCAGTCATTCATGGACAGGACATGGCCAGCTACAAGTTATTTTTAGTGCTGCGCTCTCTCTCTCGCTCTCTTGCGTGTGCTTCCACTCTCTCTCTCTTTCTGTCTCACTCTCTCTCTCTCACACACACACACACATACACACAAATAACACACACATCATTAAAGACATGGGGGGACCTCTGGAAGAAACACTGTGGCTCTTCATCCCACATCAAACTCTCTGTGCAGTTGCCACAGCTCTACTGGGAGAAGCAAGGCCCAGCCCACTCAGGTGGCAGCCACTCCACCTGGCCGAGCTAGGCCCTGCGTGCTACGGCTAGTACCGGCAGCCCGTAGACCTTGACACACCACTGTCCGGCTATGACACAGTGGCTTGGAAATCACAGCCCGTGAACGAGCCTTGAGGAAACAGGATATCCAGCCCAGAGACCGGACTTGATCCCTAGGGATCTCTGCTCTAGAAAGGAACAGAGAGAACAGATTGGTCCATGGCCCAGAGGGTGGAATTAGGTCTACAGCGGGGAGTCTAGCGAAGCCTACGTGAGGAGGAAGTGCAGGTAATGCACAAGCAGGACAGGGCGCCGGGAGGCAGGCCCTATCATGGCGGGGGGTGGGTGGATGTCCTGGGCCAGAGGCCAGAATGGAGGGAGCTCAGGTCAAGGCAGGGAAGGAGACAAGGGTGGCCATACTCACGGGTCAACCCAGACACCCCGAGTCAGACAAGCCCTGTGGGCTAGCTGAGCAGGGGCCTGAATGCCAGTTCAGTTAGGAAGATGTGCCTCCCCCTGACCCCACAGTGGGGACTAGGCCTCCTCGGGGGGCAGTGTGTGGAGAAGGCAAGCTAACCTTTGTGCTTTCCCTTCTTCTCCTTCCTAGAGGCCCCACCCTGGCCCCCTGATGCGGCCGCTGCCTTGGTTCTCTTGGCTGAGGCTGGTGCTGTTGGGTGGGCGGCTCCCAGCTGCACACTGGCAAGTGAGTCGGCCTCTTGAACTGCTCAGGAGAGAACCCAAGACAGAGAAAAATGGGCATTGGGTGACAGCAGACCCTACCCCAGTGGTCCCCAGCACGGCACTTCCCACCCACCCCTATCCACAGCACATGCACCTGTGCACCTCCTGAACCCCCTCATCCCCACCAGGCAAAGGTCCAGAGCAGGCTGTGCTGGAAGGTGGTGCCCCAGCTCCATGTGATGAGGTCAACACCAGGCCAAAGCTGTGGTCAGCCGACAAACAGAGTAACCAAAGCTCTGGGCCAGCAAACTGTTCTGAGTCCAGGCGGGGGCTGAGTATGTCTGTGAGAATGTGGGTCACAGGAGACGGAAGAGGAGGACACAAAGACTGCACCTTCTTGAAGAGACCACAGCCAGGGCAGCACAGGGAGCCGGTATGGCCCCGGGGCATCAAGCCTTGGAAGCACCTGAGGAAAGTCTCCAGGATAAGCAGAGCCACACTCACCGGTCAGAAAGGCTCAGAAAGGTTACAGCTGGTGGGCTCCACATTTGCCACACGGCAGGACCCCAACCTGCTCATAATCCTTGAAGGGTTTCTAGTTGCTCTTGTAGCAGAGACCGATACCCTCCTGCCTGTTTGGTTTCTCCATCTTCCTTCCCCTTGACCGAACCACACCACTGCCGGAGCATCCAGAATTCCAGCCACACCAGCTCTTTTCAGACCTGGTATGCACTGTACTGCCCTTGCCACAGCGCCTTGTTCTGGCTGTTCCCACTGCACACACTGCCTTTCCCTGCTGTGTAACTCTCACCCACCCTGCTGATTCCAGGTCCAGGAAGCCATCCTGGGCCCTCTAGGCAGGCAGGTGCCCCGTCTGTGTCTCAAGAGCTTCACAGAGTCTGTGACCATCTGTAACAGCCTCCCCACCTGGACCATAAGGTCCATGAAAGCAGAGACCACATCTGTCTGTGTTCACCAGGGACCCACAGCTCCTTATCCACAGCCTGACACAAAGTAGGTCTTCAATACATGGACAAATGTGTACCATGAACGAGCACAGCAGCAGGTCAAAAGCTTTCTTGGGATGAAGCCTCAGCTCTTGTCTTGCTCTTGGAATATTCCCCCCCACCCCGTACTTAACACCAAGAGCCAGCAGAGGGCAGAGCTAAAGTCAGCTAAGGCTATGGGAGGGGGAAATCTCAGAATCTCCAGTTCCCAGCTCAGCATGGGGTGAGCAACCTCCCCAGGGTTTTGTCCATTACTGGGAGACAGACAAAGACTGGGTCCCCAGAGAAGCAGCATGCACCTCACAAATGTCAAATGTCCCTCATGGGGAAGGACCCTGGAGGCCTGCCTTGCTCTGGAGTCTCAGCAGGGAATAGCCATCAGCTGAGTTTGCAGTTCCTTCAACTTTCAAAGCCCTGAGACAGATTTTCCCTCATTTTACAGCAGGGGAAACAGATCCAGAGAGGGTAAATGACTTGCTCACAGTCATAAGAGAACAACTAACCCAGAGTGGCAGGACCAGAAACTGTCTTGTGCTGCGGCAGCTCACGCTTTCGGAGGTGCTCTTTCTCGCTCTCCGCACAGCACAGCCCAAGCAGCCCCTGCCAAACACCTCCACATCAGCGTCTCTTCAAGGCGTAGGCCTACCGCACTAGTGGCAGGACCACAAGTCCTGGGTGCCAGGCTCCCACCCCATACCCAATCTCAAAGGCTCAGGTGCCAGGCTGGGCAGAGTTGGGCCTGTGGTGCCTATACGGCAGCAAGCCAGGCTCCAAGGTCCCCGGACAGTGGCTGCCGTCCCTTCAGTGCACCATGGCCAGCCATCCTTGGGATGGCTCCCCAGCAGGAGTGGACAAGAGGCTGCCATGAAGCAGCTGCTAGAGCAGCTAGGCTGAGGTCCCTGACCTCCTCCTGAAGGGCCTATCAAGTGGATTACAAACATACGCGGTAAGGCCCAGGGTGCTAATCTGAGGTACACAAGGAGGGATTATCTTGAAGAAGCTCTCATCAGGAAGGTAGATGATGTGATGGAAAGAGCACTTGGAGTCTGATCGGGCCAGCATCTAGCCTAGGCCTACTGCTCGCTACCAGCGTACCCTGGGCAGGCTGCTGAACCCCTCTAAGCTAATGAGTCACTGAGAGGAAGCAGGGAGAATACAAGCAAAGCACCAAGAACATACTTTGCCCCGGTAAATGCCCAAAGACAGTGCTATTACCAGAAATGAGGTGGGCTTCCTCAGAGAACCTGTGTGCACACAAAGGGCACCATGCTTATACAAAATGCAAGGCACAATTTAAGCAGTAGGTCAAGGAGACCAAATCACTGCCCTCTATGGCACAGATCAGCGTGTGGGTGCATTAGGGGCTGGTCAGAAGAACCTGAGACAATGCAGGGCTGGGGGACAAAGTCAACAGTTCAATGTGGTTGGAGGCTCCAGGTCGGAGGGAAACCACAGAGGGAAGAGAGCATCAAAGTTGCTTCCTACCTGCAAAAAAAAACTGCTGCCAGCAACCTTCTCAAAGTTACTACAGCATTTCTTGGAATAGCCACCTGCACGATCAGCACCAGTCCAGCAGGGGGCAGTGGTGACTGATTCACTGGAGCTTAGCAACCCATCTGGCCTGGGCCACTGAACCTCATCTAGGCAGGAGGGAGAGTCCTGCGCTCAGGGACGTGAAGCTGCCATTCCCTCCCCAGGAGAAGTGGTGGAGAAAGCAGACTTTGCTAAGAATTGAGTGTGTGAGGATAGCAGTGGGGAGCTGCAGGTCACTAGAGCCCTGAAGGAGTCCTGAGCCAGGGGCAGGAATCTGTGGGTCAGGAGACTGGCAGGTGGAGGGCACAGAGGGCTCAGGGAAGAGAAAGCAGGCAGGTGTCCCAGGAGACCCCAACTGGCGTGAGGCAGGACGCTAACGTGGATTCCTCTCAGGAGCCAGGGCTGCTGGGGAGTAGATTCTTCTACTCCTCGGCGCTGCCTCCTGCTCTCTGTCAAGTGCTCCAGATTAGAAACCTGGACCTCTGAACTCCCAGATTCATAGTTTTAGGCTCTGGTGGCTTCAATAGCTAACTCAGGAGGTGAGATCCTGAGCACTCCGCCCACCCACTCCACTGTCCACCCAGGTTGGGCGACACACTCAGCCAGACAAACCCTGACAGGACAAGTCCCCCACCTGCCCAGGTCAGCAGGAAACCCCTGAGGGGCTCCCCACAGCCACGCTGGGGTGCGGAGCCACTCCGTAGGGGTCTCCCAGGCTGGCTGCCACTGGAGGAGGCAGGGTGTACCTTGGTAGCTGGTGCTGCCACTGCTGCTGAGGTAGGACTCCACCAGAGGGGCCTGCTCCTCTGACTGCCGGGCCCGCCGGCTCCGGGGTCGCCCGTCGGCATTGGCCTGCACCATCAGGGGCTCCTGGCGCTTCTTCTTCTGCTTCTGCTCCAGCAGGGCCCGCTACAGAGGCACAGAGGGGTGGGGGGCTCACAGAGCGGGGCTGCAGACATTGCCCTGCTCCCGAGCTGGACTCCAGAGGTAGCACTGGCGTCCAAAGCCTTCCCTGGGCCAAGGCACCCCAAGACTTAGGGTCTAGGGAAGAGCAGCAAAACTCAGCTCAGGTGGCTGCCTTGGCAGGATCATAGCACAGACACCCAGCCCTCCAACTGCATGGTTAACACTGAATTGGTAAAGGAGAGAGCCCACCTCTCTTCTCCATCACGAAAGATCACCAGGCAAGAGGGACAGCCCTTCCCCTGTGCCTTCGGGGACCCCAGCCTGGACTGTCCCTTCAGCCAGCCCTGGCCTTACTCACCTGCCGGTCGAGCTTCTGCTGCCTCAGGTTGTTGCCCTCATCATCTAAGACACTGCAGAGGGAGAGAGTGGTACTCAGGGGCTGTCGGCTAGAGGGCAGGATACAGCCATATCCATCAGTCTTTCAGACCCCTCCCATCACCACTCCCTGGACTTTGTGAACCCACATGGCAGAGGAAGGAAAGACAGAGGCTGTCATCGAGCAACCTGTACAAGACAAAAGTCTTGAGCCGTATTTCTAAAACATTGGGAGTTTGTTTCCTGCCAGTACCCACTGCCACAGGGACTTCCATAGGCAGCTTGGTCCCTATAAGAACAGAATGGGACATCCCCATCCCCAACCCCCCAAGCAGGAGCAGGCTTCACTGAGATCTGGAAGAACCCACGGAGAGGCATCAGCCACAAGCCAGGCCCAAGGTCCATCTTTCAACCCAGGAGCCTGCTTCCTCCAAGGCCTCTCGGAGTGGGCAGCAGATTTCCCCTCCTCCTCTCCATCCTATCTGGAAGAGGCTGGGTCTTTTAGGGGGCAGACCCTCTTCCCATCCCAAACTCCTGGCTCCCTAGTATGCACAGTGGAGGTGTGGATGCCATCCAGCTCCCTTTCTCCCTTAAAGAGGGTGGTGGATCCCCTTCATTTGGGAAAAGGAAGCTAAGAAACCACACAGTGCCAGAGAAGGGCTGGAGCTGTGTGAGATGGCCACAGGGTAGGCACAGCACATCAGTGCAAAGCGCAGCAATCAGCCACCAAACCCCTTCTGGACCCTAAACGTGGCACAAGCAGCACTGGGGGTAGCAAATTATTGGAGCAGCCTCATCTCTCCCAGACTGCCCTGCCTCCCAGGAAGAGCATGAGTAGGGTGATCACTTAGCTTTCTTGCTAGCTCAAGATACCCTGGGGTCAAATTTAATTTTAAAAAAAACAAAACACGAGATCAGAACAGCTGAACGGGATGGGGATGGAGCCTGCAGAACCGAGCACTGGGCGACCCTGGCACAAGCATACTGGATCCAGCCCCTGAACCAGACCCAATGTGGGTACCTGTTTAGCCAGGCCCAAGCACATTGGGTTTGTGTAGAGCTATAAGGAGTGTACTGACTATATCTCATATGCGTGTGTACGTGCATGCACACACCTGTGTAAAAATGGACATTCTTGCAGGAAGGTGGATACAGTGTGTGTGGAAGTGAAAAGATAAAGTCAAATCACTCCAAAGAAAAGGTGAAACCATTTCCAACTGCAACGGACAGCTTGTCCTTTCTAGCTGCAACAATCACAGACCTGTAGGTCCCTTAAAAGGAAGAAGCCCACTTACTACAAGCTGCCTGCTACCTCCTCTAGCTTCGTCTACCTGCCTTCCTAGCCATCCCCTATGAGAATGACACATCTTTTTAACTGGCTACTGTCTCCCCACTTAGCATCTGGGGTGGCCTTTCCTGGTGCCCAGAGGCTGCTCTGCATATCAGAAAAGCCTCCAGTGTGATGTGAGGTTGTGCACAAAATTGCCTCATTCAGCAAACCATCAGCCGCCAGAAGATCACAGGAGAAAACACCACTCACTAGATATGCCTCTAGGCCTAAGTCTTCCCAAAACAGCCTGCTTGCCTAAGAGGACCTTGCCAGGACCTGAGGATCGAACCACTCCCTAAATATTTGAGCTGGCTCATAGAAACTTTTCATCATGAGAAGCACATCCCACAGGGTGGAGGGGTAGTGAGAGCTTCTGAAGAAAAGCTGAGGGTCCACAATGAGCAAGACTCCTGTGAGCCCTGCCAGGTGTGAGAGGCGCAGCTCTCCACCATCTCTGTAACTCAAGTCAACGGCCTGGCTGAGCGACCTGAAAGCAAAGCACTTGCTCACAGACTGTTACAGTTTAGATCTAACACACCCCCCAGAAGTCTCATGTGTTTACAAGGTGACTGGATCATGTGGGTGCAGACTTGCTGTCAGGAGGCGGGGCCTGGTTAGAGGTGGGTCACTGAGGTGGGAACTGGAAGAGTGTCCTTGACCCCACCTCCTCCCTTTTTTCTGCTAGCTGCTACCTTGACATGAGCACTGTGTAGCTGTCCAGTACAGGGAGCACAATTGGGGCTGACTGACTGCTACCCATCCACCTGAATATGGGCAACAATCCAGGGCCAATCCTCCTTCCATTGTCCTAAGAGAAGCAGAAATAAAAATAACGAAGACCCAGGAAATCTCCATAACGCTTCATTCCAGAGCACATGCACAGTACATGACCTTCAGTAAGCTCTTCCCCACTCAAACCTCCTTGAATCTTTACACATAAGGACTACATCTCCTGCATGTGATTAAAACAGTGAACTCTGGGCGAGTCATGCATTCTAGGAGCCCCTGACATGACTTAGCACCCTGTCAATCATTTCTGTCACTCTTATCCAGAGTCCAATGAGAGGCACCTGGGGTGGGGTACATATCTTTAAAAATCTGAAATCCTGATTCTTCATCTTTTTCCTTTCCCCTGCCTTCCCAGCACCACAACTGTTTGTGCCACCTTTTTGTTTCTGTTGGCATGGACTTGCCCTGAGCACACCTTCCTGTTATCTTCAATATATGTAGCTGCTTTTTCTTTTACCATTGGGGGTACATTTGCAATTCTTTGCTGACTATATACAAGAACCTAGAATCTATTTCCTGGACACATCATGCAGTATCATTTTCACCATGCCATTTCCACCCCGAAGCCAGCATACCATGGAATGAACCCACTGAAACTGTGAGCCAAAATGAAACTCTCCTCCTTTAAGATGCAAGTATCAGGTATTTTGTCCCAGTGACTAGAATGTTGACTAAGACACAGACTAATTTCCAAACCATGCTGTCTATCACTGTTGGCTCCATTAGCAGTGCACAACCACTTATTACTTCCAGAATACAAAAAAAAAAAAAAATCAGTCTGTACTCTGTAAAACTGCACCCTGATGGCAGGAGCAATGGGGTCTGAAGCCCAGCTGTTCTCTGCTTCCTGAACTCCAGACCTGGACCTGGACAGCCTACAATCCTCACAGTCAGTTGTATGCTAGCGTCCTAGCCACAGAAGTCCCCATGTGACTTTCATGAGGCAGTGCTGGCTTCCTCTTGTGCCTCTTGTCACCATTCCCATTTTACAATTGACTGGGATGTCACAAGCCATGCACACTTTCAGAGGGCACGTCCAGAGACACACACAGTCACCCTGGTCACACCTACACCTGTCTTGGTTGAGTAGAACAAACAAGATGGCTTCGATGGTGCCAATGTGAATTCCTAGAGTCATTTACAAGAGACCATGTAGCTGAGAGGTAAAGATCACATCAGCAGAGCTACCTGTAGAAATGCTGGCTCACAGTGGCAGCTCAACTGACAAAAGGTGCTTCCAGAAACTCCAGCCTCATGGACCTGTGTCCTCTAATGTCCTTGTGCGTACAGGGAGATGGTTTCCTACCACAGGCAGTGTCACAATGCAGTGGATATTCCACACAGTTATGCCTGGGGCAAGAGGCAACTTTCCATAAACATGTTACTTCCTCTGCTTCTGTCCCCATTCCCCACAGGGAAGGTCAAAGAGCCACAAGCTTTAGTAACACTGATTACCAGATAAGACTGCAGGTAGAAAGGACTTACCCAGGGCCTTCAGAGAAAGATGGATGAACAGAAGAGCAAGGTTTCTGAGATTCCAGAACCTCAGACATCTCAGAGGTACCTACCACCTCACTCACCACCAGCTGTGTTCCAGTACTCAGAAGGAAGGGAGTATGCATGGCAAGAGTAGCAGGTGACCAGATGCAGCATGCGCCAGGCTGAGTGGACCCATCTAGGGGAGCATACAGTAAATCCACCAACACCAGGAGGCTCAGAGAGCAGGCATGACACATGGGTAAAACTGGGTTCCTGGGGAAGCACAGGTTTCTAGGGGAACTGCAAGGGCACTAGGTAGACCACAGTCATCTAAAAGTGACGAGCTTGTACTAGGACAGTGTTCCTGACTAAGGACAATGCATCCAAGCACACAACATCTCTCCTGAGTGAATAACAAAGAATTCCCAGCACACAGCAGCATGTGGTGGAGAACAATGACAACAATGATGGCTGTCCCCAGGGAGAGAGCAGAACTAGAGCTCCTCTCTCTTGCACAGCAGGCCCAGCTCTGCCCCCATCCAGCTGGCCCCGCCTCCTCATCTCCACTACAGCACCATTCCTAGGGTGTCTGTCTTTCTCACCAACACTTCCCAGCCTTTCTGATGGGAACCGTTCTAGATTATACTACATGATAACCATGCAGGCAAACAGTAATGGCTTTTTAATGACTCCAGTGCCAATTATGGAATCACTGCCAAGCCCAGGCTGCCAGCTGCAGCCCCGCCAATAGACTCAGACAGACAGGGTACTGATGGATGGGTCTTCCAGCTGATCCTGGCAGCTCCTTCATTATGGTCACCACCTGCTGGGGGCCAGACCAAGAAGACCCAAGACAGCCCCTGCCATTGGCTCCGGTCTGTAGCTTCCACCAATCTACCTGTTCTGCCCAAGGCTGACAAGGTCACGACTTTACCTCCCAGGGAACCAACCCTT
The DNA here is from genome assembly GCA_004363535.1 of Dasyprocta punctata. Lineage (NCBI taxonomy): Eukaryota > Metazoa > Chordata > Mammalia > Rodentia > Dasyproctidae > Dasyprocta > Dasyprocta punctata. The sequence goes on from RJWM01005991.1 coordinate 37,682, forward strand.
CTGCTTCCACAGATACCTAAACCATGACTGACATCAAGGGATCGAACGCATGGGGAGAAGAGTAATTTTCCTGTAAACCAGAAAATCCAGACATCACCAGTATATTTAAGAAGACTGTTTCCATCCTTTACTTTTTACATTCCACCTTCCAAGTTCCAGCTTACCCACCATCACTTACCAGAGGCCTGGGGGCCAGGACAACCTAGGGACAGACTCAACTGTCTGATACTGTCTCCATAACCACTTTGCCCTCTCCTCTTCTTGTCCTCATTCTTTCTCCCAGAAAGAACTGTACAACTTGCCCCTGCTGGGCCCAGGAATCAGAGAAGTGACTGTCAGGAGAGGACAGGCCACCCAGAGTGACTGGCTGCAACTCTGTGCCTTATGCCAGACTCCAGCAAGTCCACATCTGTGGCTTCCATTGCCCAGCAGCTGCGTGGAGCATAGTGGGAATGGGGGCAGCTCCAGAAGGGAGAGGACCATGCTGCTCACCGGAGTTCCAGTCTCCAGGGCTGGGGCCAGCTGCATTCCAGCTGGTGGTTCACAGTTATACCAGGTGCATTGAAACCTCACTCTGGAGGTTAGCTAGCCATGCTGTGGTAATTCAGAAGTGCACGGGAACAGGCCCCTGAATCAACCCACCTGAAGCTCTCTTTTTTAAAGCAAGTGCTAAATATGATGCTAATACTTAGTCATGCAAATGAAGACCAGTGGCTGACTAATTGAGGAGCTGCTAGGAATGACCACAAGTGAAGGGATAGGCCCATCCAGCAGGGTGCTCCGAGGCTAAACCTGGCAGCAGAGTGAAATAGTTGGGGGTCCTGCTTGATCAGTGATCACACTCCTGCCCAGAAAGCAAAGTGAGTAATCGGTAAAAGATGCCTAACAAGGGCCAAGAGAAGGAGGAACCCAGAGCCATGCTTAGGCACAGCCCACAGGGAAACTTTCTACAGTCACGGCCAGCTTGTGGAAGTATTTGGTAAGGATGTCTCAGAGAGCACTCACACAGAGTGCTCTAGTGTTAGAGTCTCCTTCTATGACCTAGAGCCAGGCCTTGCAATCAGGTGTCCAGGAGGCCCTCCTACAATGGGAGGGCCCTCATGTGTGCTGAGAGCCCAGGTGCAGGACTAGGAGAGCTGAGGAAGCCCTAAAGCAGTGATGGTTTTAGAACAAACAGCCCACCAAAGGTTCGCCACCACGGCTCTAAAGGCTACCCAAGAATACTACTTTGACTCTAAGAAGTGAGCATCTCATCTATACTGGGAGGTGCTGGGGACACAGCCAGGAACCATATAAGGTCCATGCTCTCAAGAAGTTTATGACTCAGTGAGGGAAGCAACAGACACTGGCCTCAGACCATGCAGACAAGAGTCCTGAGGACAGGCTGGTCATCACTCATCATGGTCCTATAATATACCTGGGACCACAGTCCTTCCTGATGCTCAGACTCCACCCCCACAACCACAACTTTAAAAAGGTTGCAAAGTTGTACATTACAGATATTTAATATTCCTCAAGAATACTGGCAGAAATGGTAATTGTTAGTGATAACAGAAAAAAGAGGCAGAACACTATTACAACTGTTGAACTGTATAAACAAAATGGCTCCCTTTTAAGTCAGAATGCAAGAGTAATCCATGATCATTACAAACTCAGGCAAAATTACTCATAAGAAGATTACCACCACCTATCACTGCTTTGAAGAAAATGAGCTGGGCCCAGGGAATGCAAGGTGCAACTACCACAGAAGGAGAGAAACTCCATTAGCAGTGCTAACAAGAAGTCAGCTGACCCCTCTTCCTCAAGGCAAACACCACATTCCAATTCTGACATGCTGTGAAATTAGGGAAACCTTGTGCCAGTGAAAGTACATGCACACATGCTGCCCCAAACTCCTAGATGCACATGAACTGTCTTGTCTGTCTTCTGCTCCAGTTTTTCCTGTGATTGTAAGGTTTGCCTGCAACCAGCAACCCAGTTAATGCAAGAGACAATTTGCAGCTGCTTCTCAGGCCAGGTGTCACATTTTGGAAGTACGCATCCCATGTCTAACCTTTCCTAGGTTCACTACATACCCAGAAAGATCCAGCAAGGAAAGAAGGGTCCTGGCAACTTCTGACAACAGTCTGCCCCAGTTGAAACCTACCCTTCCTAGTTGAGAACAAGAAGACAGAGTGATAGAGGAATGGAAAAAGCAAGTAGGACAGGGCCACAAAGGTGCCGTCCTGCTCATCTGGGCTGGACTTCCAGGGTGGCACGATTCTGTGCTCCAGGCTGAATGTAGCACAGAGAACAGGTGTGGGGAGTTGGGCCTGGGCTGGGTCAGATACCAATCACTCCTTGCCGGACACCAGTGTCCTGCAGGACAGCCATTTCTCAGAGAAAATCCTACCTCCCTGAAGGTACTGCTTCTCAGGAACAGGCTTAAGCCTAGAACCCAGGCACTCATTCGACAAGCTGTCTAGGGGCCATGTCCTAGGCTGGCCAAGGCTATAGTCTGCTAGATCCTTAAATGTGTTGTCACCCACACAGCCATAAGTGTGACCCCTCCCATCTTCCTCAGCCTGCAGCCACTACCCTGCATCTGAACCCCCCTCACACAGGTATTTCCCTGGAGTTCACTCAGCCCACAGGTACCGCCCAGGCACCTCTGATGAGCCTAGAAAGGATACGTGATGCTTTGGAACCACATTATCTTCTAGAAGACATATGCCAAGAAATGCCAGGATGCTCCAGAAACTACCTGTGCCACTAGCCTGGATGTCCTGTCCAGGGCACATGCCCTTGAGTCAGCACAGCCCCAGTCTCCGTTTCCCGGTAGAAATAGTTCTCTGATCTATTTGAGACCAGGTGTGAATGCGAACGTCTGCAGGAGATCCTATGGGTGACACATAATGTGCACACATGTACATATATATGGGGGGGACCTCAAAATAACCTAGGATCCATGAAGTTCCCATAGAAATTAGAGGCCACAACAATTCCCAAGACAAACCCTGAATTCCCAGGCCAATGACAGCTTCCTATTTGCAGAAAGATGTGCTCTTAACAAGCCTTGGGCAGTTTCAACTGGTTTTATCTGGGATGCTGTCTGGACAGATTCACAGACAGGCTCTGTCAAAACTTTCTGTCAGTGACTGGGATTGGGCTCCTTCTCCAGAGCAGGCAGTGTTACAGGATGGGTCCGATGGTCTAAGTCCTGCCACCCACAGGCACATGTACCTGGGCCGTCAATAAAAAGTGGTCCTTAGCAGTCCAGCACCCTTTTCATACACATGCCACTCCAGGAGGCCTAGAGACAGCCCCGTAGCCCATGGCAACCAAAGAGCCAATGGGTGGGCAAGGATCTGGCGCTGCCATGGCGATGAGCTCCTTCCTTAATAGAGATTGGAGTAGAATGGTTGTCCGGGAAAGCTTGCACCTGTGTGAGGCCCAGAGCCTACCCGACCTTCCGTCACACAAGTGGAAAAGCCCACCAGCTGTGGGTCAGACCACGGTGTCTCGGAACAGAAGGGAGGTGGATTTCCCTGAGTGTGCCTGGGTTCTTGAGTACTTTTGAGCACAAGAGGGCAGTTCTATGTATTGTGAATCCAGGTATAGGCCTGTGAGGAAGCCGATTACTGAGTCTGAAAGATACTCAGTAGTACTCGCGAGTGGATAGTACGTATCAAATATTCTCCAGATGCAGGATGTGTATGTGCAGACCTACTGTACGCATCTGTGTAAGCCTGAGAATTGATGTATTTCTATATCCGAGCTCTACGCTCCTCCCGTGAACCGCGCCAGCCGGTGCCCACCCTGGGCGAATACCTACATACAGTATGTACGCACCTGTGTAAGCCCAAGAATTGATGTCTACAGAAATATATGGAAGCCCGTGTACACGAGCAGCCATGTGGTCTGGGTTCAGAATTAACTGTCCTCAAGAATCCACGCTCTGAGAATGTGAACTGACCAGCAGGGGCATCTTTGGCTCAACACGAGGACATGCCGTGGGTGCAAGTGTGCAGATGTATGGCCGTGCGTGCGCAAGCTGTAAAGGCGTACGGCTCGGGTGCTAGGCCTAGGAGGGGGCTCCCGGCAGTTTGCGCCCCTCCTCCAGGCGGCCATAAAGCCGCTTCCAGCAATCCAGGCACACATTGGGGTGGAGCAGGTTTGGGGTCCCAAAGTTGGGGTAGGAAAGACCAGCGTTCCCAACTCACTCCCCCAGTGTTGGAAAAGATGGGCAGGGTAGGGGTGCCCTCCCCGCCAGCCGGTCCCAACTCCCGAGTTTGGGGTCCGTGGCGACCCCGCCCCAGGCCCACAGAGGTGGAGGGTGGTGGGCCTGCCCGCGCAATACGGGGAAGGGAAGCAGAGGCCGGCGCCGCGTACCTGTAGGGAATCCAGTCGGAATGCGGTCTGGAAGTCATGTCTCCCGGGGGTGGGGTGGCGGCTGCGGCTCCGGAGGTCAGGGCCGGTAGGGGCCGGCGCGAGGGCCCTGCTCAGCTCCCGGGCCGCCCCGGGCCGCATCCTCCCGGGCCGGGGCGCTGGGCCCCGCCGAGGCCCGCGCTGCACGCCAGGGTCCCAGCCGGAGCTACTGCCTGCGCGGCGCGGTGGGCGGGCGGAGCGGCGGGAGCGCGCGGGGCGGCCGCGGGCGGGCGCGCGCGTCAGAGGCGGGAGAGGCCGCCCGCACCGCCCAGCTCCGCGCCCCCTTTCCAGCCGGAGCCCGACCCCTGCGCGGCAGCCCGACCACCCCGCCCTCGCGGCTCCGCCTCGCGGAGACCCCACCCCCAGTTCTCGGCCCCTTCCCCGGAATTGCCGAGATCTGCGCTGCTCCAGCGAACCGCGCCAGCCGGCGCCCACCCTGGGCGAATAAGGCGCTGCCACCAACGAACGGGTCCGCAAGCCTCAGATCTTTAGTTTCTCCCATTGTGACGCGGGGATGATTCCGACACTACCTATCTCTGCTAAGCAATGGGAGATCGCTGCCCAGATTTAGCGGGGCGGGGTGGGGGCAGGACAGGGGGGTCCGGTGGTGCGGGAACAGGTGCCTGGAGCTCCAGGCCTCCGGCACACCGACAGGTTTCACATGCCTCCTTTGGCTTTAGTAAAGAAAATTCTCAGCAGGGTCCTTCCCATCTTGAGCTCAGCAGTCCAGTTGGGGGGTGGTGGTGGTGAGAGGGGGCTAACAATTGCTGTCCATTGCATTTCCAGCCGGTTCAAAGTTATAGTGTCTAATCAGCACAACAGTCTGAGAGCCAACTGCTTCACCCGTAACCAGGCTAGCCTGCCTAGAGACACGAAGCTAGCAAGTGAAGGATCTGAAACAACCAGGACCTCTGTCCTCCAAAGGCCCTTTCCACGAGTCACAGTTCCTGAGGCAAAAATAATTCCACAAGCATCATCTTAATGTCCAAAGGCTGATGAGGTCCTGGCTGTGACCAGGACTCATTCTAACGCCAGCAGGGCAGCCCAGAGAAGGGTGGAGGAGGGTGCACAACAGGGTTGGGGGAGGCGGCCCTGGGCTCCAGATGGGAGAGGGCTCTGCTGAAGAGGAGCACGGTCCCCACACAGCACGTGGATGTCCTCGTGTTCACCCTGGCATCAGCAGCACCACACAGCATGAGTGGGCAGGAGAGTGGGGCAATGGCCAGCAAAGGCTGAGGAAGGGCCCCTCACCCCCCTCACCCAGGATTCTCCCAGCTTCTCAGCCTTGCTTTATCTGGTTCATTAGTTGTAAAACACGGTATTCAAAATATTTGGAGCTTTGGCTGAATGTCAGGAGCTGGGGTCATGTTAGGTGCTGTCTGCATATTGTAACTAGTTTAATCTCCTCAACACCTAAGAGGTAGGCAGTCTTATACCCATTTTACAGCAAAGGAAACAGAGGCCAAGAAAAAGCAAGGACCTTACACAAAGTCATACAGCTGGTCAGTGGTGGTTAGTATTCACCCACAAGTATCTGGATCCACAGACTTTACCCTCAGCTCCTTCCTGCCTATCACGGTGCATGCTGTCCGTAAGCACACACATGCAGGCTCCTTTCCAGCTTCCAGAGCACAAGGCAAGTCTGAACCATCTCTATCTGACACAGCATCAATGCTATCTGACTGCTGTTACCTCTGATTATTTATCAGCCTCTAAGAGCGATCACTGTCACTGTAGACAAAGAACAGACAAGTGATTTGGGAGGGTTTGCAATGCAGAAAACAGGGCTGTTTTCACCCATCAGCCTCCTAGGGAGGGCAGCAGAAAGGGGCTGGGCCCTGCCTTTGGGGCTATGCACAGCAGCAGAGCCCCTTTCCGGGGCCCTCTGTCCTCGAAGATAGAACCCTGACCAGAAGCAAAAGGCTAGGTGCTTTGAGTCCAGGAGGCTCTCCCCTCCAGACTACCCCTTAAAATTGCAACTATCTCTTCTGAGATGACTACAGCCTAGAAGACTTTCCCTTCAAAAACCTGAGGCTGTTTACCTCCCTTTATTCTCAAATTATCTGACACCTTAAAGCAGTCAGAATTAAGTTGGAAGGTCTCAGGAGCCTGGAGTAATTGAATCTATTAAACAGATACTTTAGGTTCTGTCCTAAGGGAGCAAAATCTGGAAGCAGAGTGAGGTGCAGAAATAAGGCAGTTCTCCATGTCCCTTCCCGCGGAGGCTGAAGTGTGCATGTGTTCATACGCGACATGGGGGAGCCAAGGGTCTGTGTGACAGTGCACACATTGGGGTGTGCGTGAGAGGTCTAGGAGTGTGGGCACATGGGGAGTGGGGGGGGCCAGGGAGCCCTGTGACAGTGTACACAGGAAAGTGTGTGGGAGAGGTGGTCCTGCAGCTGGAGCAGGTCTACACAAGAACATTGTTGGATATGTGTCAATGTATGTGGTACAAAAAGAAGATGTGGGTGTGATAGAGGTTTATGAGTATTCACACTCAACTCAGAGCTTGCGAGGGATTTTTCCATCCACATGGCATCCCTGGTTGACAGGTTATGTTTATGCCTTTGGGTTCATCACAAAGTCACTCCAGGAAGGCATATGAAGAATGTTGTACTAGGACATTGTAAAATTTGTTTTTTTATACAACTCTGCTATATAGTGTTCTTGAGGAAGGGCCTAAGTTTTTCAAATTCAACTACAGGAACAAGGTCATTTCTTGTTTCCACAGAGCAATCCCAACATGCCTTCCACCTGTCCAAATCCTACAAGAATGAGATGTTTGCCATGAATTTAAATTCTCCTCATTGCATTTTAGGCATTTTCAAACACAGTGATGGCTCATGATGGGGAGAGGAGAAGAGCTTCACAGCTGAACTTGAGGAGTTCAGGGCCAGCCTCCCTTGGTAGAACCACCCCACCCAGGGAAGAAGCTTAACATTCTGGAGCTTATCACTTCCACATGGAGTCTTACATTTTCGATAACTCAATGTAATAGTTTTACTGAGTGAAGGCTACCTCTTGTCAATTTTGGAAGCAAAGTGATGTGAATAATAAATGAATACCCATTCTGACGAGGCCCTGCTTGGTGGCTTGGCATCGTGACCTTGAAGTCTGAGGAAAGCAATTCAAATCAATCAAACATCAACTTCATTCAAAGGCTGATGCAGGGCTGCTGTGGTACAAGGCTGCTACCAGGGAGCTTTCAGTCTGGCTACAGAGGTGGGAAAGATCATGACTGCATCAGCACCAAGGTGCTGGTGTTAAAATTCAGGTATACAAAGTGCTGGGGTTGGGGGTATAGAGGAGAGGCAGTCAATGGTACTGGGAGGGGGAAGGTCAGGTTACTACAGGTTTTTCTGAAAATGGAAAAGGACCAACGAGCTGGGCCTTGGAGGATGAAAATGATTCTAATAGGCTGGTAAAGGAAGAGGAAACTTAACTATCACCAAGTCTATAACTGACCAGGCACTATCATGAGGATGATATGGGCAAAGTCATAGAGACATGAAAGTACCTGATTAATGCACTTAAAAACCCAGGTGTGAACCAGCATGGTGGCTTGTGGGTGAGTGATTTGTGTGGTAGCAATGGCCTCTGTCTAGTTCAGGTAGAGTCAGATCATGTCTCCCTGCACATGACCTAGGGACTTTGGATTTTATCCTATAACAAATGCAGAGTCACTAAAGGATTTTAAGCCAAGAAAACAGCCCAGATGTAATTGGGAGCAAAATGGAAGATAGAAGGAAAATAGGGCTAGCAATATTGCAAACTACTAGATGGCTACTAGCAAAGTCCAGGACAGAGATAAGCAGGTCCTCAAACAGAGTCCAGTGCCTTTTTAAAACTGCTGGGCAGAGGTCATAAGAAGATACCAGTGTAAGTGTGAGTGGCCTGATAGTACCCTCTATAACTTCCATTTAAATAACTACAGAATACAAAAAGACCATTGCTCCACTGTCAATGATTTAAGTGAGATAAATAGGTGTGTGGTTATCTTTTATTAAATGTAGGGTAACCATGAGTAGAATTAAAAACAGTATGTCTTCTTCCTAAATCACTGCTGGACATAATATCAAATAATCTACACACACACATGAAAGTATAATGTTCTGATAACATAAAACTCATAGAGCATTAAACAAGGTAGCAGGAATAAAACCAAATACAGTGGTTATGAAATGAACATAAACGGCCACTGAGCTTGGATCGTACATCACCCGCCGCAAGTGCGTGCTCTATGCAGACACTCCTCTGGGTATTTCATAAAGGCAAATTTGGTGACAGGACAATGAAATGGAACTCTTCCAGTCTAGGTTCCAGTTGAAACTCTGAGCTAAGAGATATCATATTCCGAAGTGAAGTGGAATGCACCAAGCAGGACCTGGAAAAGCCTGGGCCTGTGCCATTAGTTGACACTCATCTCTAGTACATATAAAATATGAGAGAGAATTTAAAAAAGGGGTTGTTTGGGACTTAGGAGGAATTTTAGGGAATCCTTGGGGTCAAGTGAATCCTAATAATTGAGATGGGTAAAGGGAGCCATGCCTGACAGAGACCCCTGGCTCTGATGGTCATGGGCCTCAGAAGATGGGCTCTGACTCACACCTGAAAAATCTGAAGAGCGGGCGGCAGCTGGCTTCCTTGATGACAGTGGGCGTGCTGCTGCTCCTCCATCAGCCTGTGTGCAGAGGTCTGGAGGGCAAAGGAGCTACTTGTAGGAGTAGTTGCTGTGAATCAGTGTGGGTCCCAGCACGACAGCCAGGTGTGATTGGCCAAGAGGGCTCCCTCATGGGAGGAGGGGACACCAGAAGAGGAGGGAAATGCAGGTTTTCCAGGGCCTAAGAAAGGTACCAAAGGATGAGAATCAAGTACAACAAGGAAAATCCAAAAAGAGACCAGCAAAGGCGTGGTCTCCAGGATCCCACAGAAGCACCCCAGTGAGAGAGAAGAACAGAGAGTGTACAGTAGCTCATCAGAGTACAGTCACTGAAGAACTGGTCTTGCTCCTCCTCTCATCTCCCTCCACCTTGGACACTGAAAAGCACTGGACATTTACAAGCTGGACCCTCTCCCCACAGGCCTGACAGCATGTATCAAGCAAAAAGAGTTGGTGTAATTCTGAAGTTTCAAATATAATTTCTTGAAATTATAATGAATAAGACAGTTAAATTACTTTATTATGGGAAGGCATTTGGGTATTTGAAAGTGGCCAGGAAAGTCCTGGGACCTACCCTAAATATCATCTAACTTTAGAGGGAAAAAATAGCCCCATAGAATAAGTTTAAAGAGACTGTGGGAAATAAAAATAAAGTTCGCTTTGTTTTGATGTCTCATGAGTCAACTACACAAGACTCCTCTCATTGAATCCTCACCACAACGCTACAAGATAGGTACTATTAATAATATCTCCATTTTACAGATGAAGAAACAAAAGGGTATACATCTTCTTCTCAGCCTTGCAGATAATAAGTGATAGAGTTCAAATTCAAACCCAGGCAGCAGAGGGTTCTAAGGCTGACAGGTTTAACTACCTCCCTTTAGAGAAAACCACAGAAGAGCCTTATCTCTTAATGCATTGGTTTGTATTCTAGAAATCTAGCCAAAGGGAACATGCAATGAATTCAAAAGTCGATGCACAAAGATATTCAAAGTCTTTTTTCTAACAGGGGAAACTAACAGAGGTAGGGACAAAATATCTATCATTTGGGACTTGATTAAATAAATAATTCTATGTTCATAGAATGGGTCACTAGGCATATTTTACATGGAGTTTTAAACACAAAGGAACAGGCTTATGAGACAGGATACACTATTGTAGGAAAGTATAATATCCTATTAAAATAAAAAGCTCCACAAATTTGCATTATGTGAATGGTTTCACGAAAAGGAGCTCAGGTGTAAGTGACACAGTCCAGTGTCATCAGCTATGTCACCCAGGGGACCCACATTCTCCATTTCCCATGGTTCCTCCTCCCAGAAGCTTGGGGCTCCTCTTAACTCTAGCTTTGGACTACTGCAACCTCCTAGTCATGCCTCAACAGCACAGACCACATTACCCCCTGCACCCCCAGAAACATTATACTGGGCAATGTGCAATGGGTTTAGTAAATAAAAATTGTAAAACCATGCAGGTTGAAACAGTCATCCAGTATAATATAATACTAAGACGATACAAAGTGGTGAACATATTCTAATGTATGAGTAAGGTGAATAAGGTGGCCATATTCTAATGCATGTATGTGTAAGACACATCTGCAATTCTTAGCTCAGTTATTTATTTTGCAGGGAAGCAGGGAAGTCAGAAAGACGCTCAGTCTTATACCCGTTCTTCACCCAGTCCATCCTACTCCATTGTGAGATATCTGTAGAATGTTTCCTGGACAAGAAGGCAGAAGCATAGTGACTTGGGTTGGCTACTGTTCCTAGCTAATTCCTTCCTCCTGTAACCCCCACCCCCAACACACACACATACACACACACTCCCTGCCATGCCTGGCTCTCCCAGGAGCAGAGGCTAGGGCTTTAAATAGCAAGAGGACTTCACAGGCTGAGGCCCAGGCCCCCGTGCTCAGCCTCCAGGAGGGTTTGTTTTACTGGCATTATTGGATTTATAGATAAGCAAAAAGGAATTAAGCTGATCAGGAAGAGAAGAGCTCTTACTTGTTCATAATGCAGGATTTATCTAGAAGAGCCCTGTCCTTTGTCAAACAGAAAGTCATTTCCTTTATATCCTCCAGGCAAAACACATTTTATCTTGTAACCTTCCAGAAAAGCCTGTGAGTTAGTGTTTTTGACCTGGTTTTCCCCCTCATCTAAGAAAACCAAGGTTATTTTAAAATGTGAAATAAAGGCCAGGGATTTAGCTCAGTGGCTTAAGTGCCTGCCTGACAGGCACGGGGTTGTGAGTTCAATCCCCAGTACCAAAAAATAAATAAAATGAAATAAAATAAAATAAAAATGGGAAATGCATTTTAAAGAATCCTTCTCCAAATCTGCAGCTATACCACAGCTATACCTAATTTCTCTAGCTAGAGAAATCAGTCCCTGAAATGTAATTTAAACTATTTGCAAAGTTTACTGTTGCAAAACATACTTTGTGCTCCGTGGCTTGTCCTTGGGGGTACTGCTGACTCATACATATCAGACTTTAAAGTCAGCAGGTCACTGAAAATGAAGGAACCTGAAAGATAGGGCTATTGGATTGGAGTCAAGCTGTGCTACCTCCAGTTTTCCTGCCTCTGAAATGGAAATAAAAAGTCCAAGGCTTATAGATACAGAAGGTAGAGAAGAAAGAACACCAGTCCCAGCTTGCAGTAATGGCTCTCACTTTGACCTTGCGTAAGACCTCACTCTGTGCTTTATGGAAATCAGGACAATTTCTAAGGTTCCTTCCAACACTAGCTTTCTCAGGTATTTTGACTTTTACTAGCAGGTCTGTTAGGAGATGGAAATGATGATTCAACTGTGAAAGACAGAATTCTTGTATTTTATAGAAGAAACACACAATCGTGAACACAGGCTGGACTTGGAGACAACAATTCTTATCCTCTCTGTTCTGCTGACTCTGAGGGGGCATGGACTACTCTTCCAAGTTTACCGCAGTTTTCTCACTTGTTAGATGGAGGCAATGCAAACCTTGCCTCCCGTGCAGGGTGCACGAGGCTGAGCCCAGAGAAGGAACACAAGCTTGTGAATGCCGTCAAAAGCCCAAAGCACCACAAAGAGGTGACAACATATGGTAATCAGAGCTCCTACTCATTGAGCCCTTGTGGACAGCGAGCACTGTGCTAAGCGCTGGCTTGTATTCCCTCACTGATTGCTCTCAGGAACCCCGAGGAGCTATTACAGCAAAAGAAGCAGGAACACTGTGGGAGGTCACAGCACAAAGATTTACTCAGCCTCAGCTAAAGCCTGGGCCATGGGGCCACTGGCCATGGAGATGAGGATGAAGACAGGTAGTCCCTGCTGCTGCTGTCCTGCCTGCACTCTAGGAAGGAGGCAGAACTGGAGCCTCACCCTCAGCATCTCTGAGTTCCAGCACTGCTTCTAGACCTCCTCAGGTGAGATCATTCAGGGCTAGCGGGCCAGTGGGGCAGTTCTGACCAAGGCTTGCCCAGCTCCTTCAGATCTTTCCTTGGCTCTGGTCTTCACTGCACCCCATCTGCCCTCTGTGTCCATCTACTCTGTAGTCACCACCTTTCCTACTGCAGCAGAGCCTGCCCCTTCCTTCTCCTGTTACCTTGAGGCTGGGAGGCAGTGAGTGCCGGGGGACAGGGGCTCAGCTCAGCAGCACACAAGGTCCCAGATTCTGACCCGGACGTCTCATCTCAATGGCCCCCGTCCCAGCCTCCACACTCACCAGGACATCTGGGGGCTCCCTGGAGAAGGCTGAGCTGAGTTTGGCCTCAAAATGGACTTCAGAAGTCTGTTCACTCACAAGCAGGGCCCTTGGAGGTACCTTGTGTTTCACTAACTCAGGTCACCCATGTTCCAGCTATTCTCTTGTCTCTACTGTATTGTGTTCCAGCTCCAAATACTTGCATCTGTTTTTCTGGCTTAACCCAACATATACTTTTTTTTTTTTTTCCAGTACTGGGAATTGAAACCAGAGCCTTCACAGTGAGCTACATCCTCAGTCTCCCACCTCCTCTTTTTGAATTTGGGGTAGGGTCTTGTTAGGTTACTAAGTTGCTCAGATTGACTCAAACTTGCAGTGCTGCTGCCCGAATCTCTCAGACTGCTTGGATTATAAGTATGTGCCACCATGACCAGCTTCAGCTTACTCATAACGGTGTCTCCCCCTACCCTTTTGGCTCTAATGGATGTTGAGATCCTCCTTTGACCTTTTGCAGGTGACTAGACATTTGCTGATGTTGCTACATGATCTGAAGATACCATTGGTATCTCCTATGCCAGGAAAACTGAGTTCTAGGACTAAGTCCCTGGCTTCCATTGACCAAAGACAAGGCCTTTTCCTGTTTTCTTAGCCTAATGGGTCAATCTATGAGATAAAGGGCACTCGAATGGAAGAAAAGGCAAGACGGGCAGAGACTCACCCCTAACACTGCCACACACCCAGAAGACAGGTGAGAGATACAGGATGCACCTAGCAAGTGGGCCTGAATTCCTTTCCTCCCTCCCCATGGAAATAGGAACTTATGAATAACACAATGGAAAAATGAACACAAAGGTTCTAACCAATAAATATGTGGAAAAGCTGCTATCTTGATATCTCTCTGTGCCACAGCCAATCTGTCACTAGGTCCTGTTAATGTTAAATCTTGCTCACCAGCTCCAGTGCCACTGTCTCTGTCCATGATAATCTGTGGTGCATCAGGATAGGCTCTGAGTCAGAACTGCCGGTTTCGAACCGGGCTCAGCCACGGGCTTCTTTGGTGTGTCCTGGAGACTTATTAGTTAACAGACAGAAACCACTTGAAACAGACTGTGAGCTAGCTGCTGTTATATAATGATCTGCACCCTCTTTCCTTCCAGGCCCCCTGCAGTCTGTTCTCACATGGCAGACAGAGAGATCTTTTCAGAATGCAAATCTACCCTTGCACCTGCTGCTTAAAATCCTTCCCTGACTTCCCTTGCTCACACTCCAAAGATTTAGAAAGTGCCTACAAAGCTGATCAAGTTTCTCTTCTCCAGCCATTCTGATCTGCTTGCAGATAAGCCAAGTTCTCTTCTGGGTCTGGTGTGCACATCCCATCCCCATCCTCCCTGGTCCAACCCTAGAGCTGAGCCCAGGCTGAGGTTTAGTAAAAGTGCCACACAAGAAGAAAATCGTCGATAGCATTTTTATATAAAATGATAGTTTACAAAACAAAAATGAAAGACATCATTTAAATGGCAAGACTACATATGAAAAGTTTTAAAATAACACCAAGACTAATTTGTGATACATACAAAGAAAATTATGAAATGTGATTTGACATTTACATGAAGAACCTGAATAAATGGAGAGGCCTAATAGATTTTTACACGATAAGAAAACTGTTTTAAAAATAGTAATTTTTCCTAAAGGAGACTATTTTGTTCAAAAAATTGCAACAATTCTGAAATTTGTTAACAAACAGGCATTTCTTTAGCCTCCCTTTGGTAATGATTAAAGGAAAGGAAGGCAAAGTTCTGATGGTTTGTGAACATGGTAAGAAAGTCAAGGTGGCTGCCTGGTGTGGATCAACAACACCAGCGACATCCCTGCTGGAGGAGGACCTACCACCTGGGCATCCTGCCCCATAACCCAGAATGGCAGTTTCCTAAATTTTAACAAAGCAGTTAGATTAGTGTTATAATCAAGTGTCCACCTGGTACCTCAAGAGCATGTTTTTAGGAGTAAATAAGCTAAGAAGAGGTAAATTGTTGCTTTTGAGTTGATAACTTTAGGAAAGTCAGTAGTAAGGGGCAGACTCCTGTAGCAAAAAAAGAAAAAGGTAGGCAATGGAATCCATAGGAAGCTTGGACATCTGGAAATGGCATTGCCACAGGGAAAGATAATTCCTGGATGTTTGGAGAACCTGTGAGTCTATTCTCCCCATCAGGATTCCCAATCTAAGTAGGAAGTCATAGAGGAGTGTTACTCTCAGGCAAAGTCACAGCGACCAACACAGCCATACCCATCCTACGGGGCACATCTGCATTGATTGGGCATCATGTTCTCTTGCCCAGGATAACAAATTAAGGAGCAGCAGGGAGAAGAGGGAGAGGTCAGGGAGTTGGTGCCACCCTTCCTTCTTTCTTTCCTGCTTCACACAATCAAGGGCCTCTTTTCTGTGGTCTAAACTGTGAGTTAAGAGAATTCCAGGAATAGAGCAGCCTGGGATAAAACAGTTTCCTGTGGCTAATCCCTCTCAATAACTCAGGTAAAGATGTCTTGAAAGAAAAAACAAACCAAAACAAAATGAAAGAATACAGGTAGGAAAAGCAAACAAAGTCCTGATAATGATGATCAATGAGAAGAGGAACAGTCCACAAAATATTAAAGTATAGTGCTGCAAGTCAGGCATGGTGGTGCACACCTGTAACCCAGCACTCTGGGAGGCTGAGGCCGAAAGACAGAAAGTTCCAGCCCAGCCTTGGGCACTTACCAGACCCTGTATGGAAAAAAAAGAAATATATATTGTATATGAAAAGGGGGGTTTGCTGGGGATGTAACTCAGTGCGAACTTCCTGGGTTCAATCCCTAGTACCACACACACACACACACACACACACACACACACACTAACAATAATAACGATGATGAAAATAATAAAATATATATTAAAAAATAAAAATAAAATATAAAACCACAGCAACTAAAGCAGTTTGGACATGAATCTCAGATGAAACTTCAATGAAAGAAAAAAGCAACTGAGAAATATACTCTCTCTTAAGAACTTGTCTATAATGACCAATGTGAAGACAGTATATCTGATATAGAGAACAAATAATGGATTATGATACAGCGCTCAAAGAAGCCAAAAAGAGAATAAGAGAACAAGAGAAGACTACCCAGCAGCTACTGAATGACAATGAAGACAAGCTAATCTAAGGCTAACTAGAGTTACAGAAAGGTTTGAAGACTACATAGATACATCAACATGCTTACAGAAATTATCAAAGAAAATTTCCCAAATATAAGCAAAGATTTTAAAGTACAAGTAGGTGATGCTCATAGGACACCAAACAATTATGATGAAAGGAAGAATTTGTCATGGTATATCCTCATGAAACTTGCAGATATCCAGAAAAAAAAAAACCCCAGAATTTAAAAGGCATCCAGAGAGAAACAAAAAATTACATATAAAGGTAAACCAATTAGAAACACAGTACACTTCTCAGCACAAACCCTGAAGGCCAGAAGAACTTGGAGTAAAGTGTTTCAAGTTCTAACAGCAAATAACTTCCAACCCAGATTAACTTACCCAGCAAAGCTATCCTTCAAAATAGATGGAGAAATAAGGTATCTCCATGAAAAAGACTAGTTCAAAAGATACATGAGTGCAATACCAGCTCCAGAGAATATTATTCAAAAATATTTTCAACAGAAACATAGGATTAGAGGCACCTAAAAACACAGAGGAAACCAGTGAGGTCAGTGGATAAACAACAACAAAAACCATCAGAAAAAGTAAAATAAATGATTAAAACAACCAACAGATACAGCAAACAATGATAGCAAATAACCAACACACTTCAGTAATAGCTCTCAATGTTAACAGCCTCAATTCTCCAATCAAAAGACACAGACTGGAAAACTGCATCAAAAAACAGAATCCAACAATGTTGCATACAAGAAACCCTCTAATCCAAAGAAAGATATTCATAGACTTAAAATTAAAGTATGGAAAACAACATTTCATTCACCAGGACTCAGAAAACAAATAGGAGTAACAATTCTAATATTAGACACAATAAACTTCAAGTTTAAACAGATTAAAAGAGACAAAGCAGGACACTACATACAAAATGAACAATTCAGCAGGAAGAGATACTGATAAACATACATGTGCTGAATACTGGAGCACCTACATTCATAAAACAAAAACAGCTGAAATTAATATATCAAGTAAGCATTAACACAATAGTAGTTGGAGACTTTAACCACACACTTTCACAAATAAATCAACCAAACAAAAAGCCAATAAAGAAATTTCAGAGCTGAATCACACCCTTAAACATATGGACTTAACAGATATATAGAGTATTCCACCCATCTACAACAGTGTATATATTCTGTTTAGCAGCACATGGTACTATTTCCAAAATAGATCACATACTCGTCCACAAAGCCTACTTGAGTAAATATAAAAGAATTGAAATTATCCCATGCATACTATCTGATCACTGTGCAATGAAGATAGAAATCAATGACAGGTCGGGAGCAGTGGTGCAAGTCTTTAATTCCAGCACTCAGGAGGCTGAGGCAGGAGGATCGTTGTGAGTTTGAGACCAGCCTGGACTACAAAGTGAGTTCAAGACCAGCCTAAACTGCATAGTGAGACCATGTCTCAAAAAATAGGGCCAGGGATTTAGCTCAGTGGCCTAAGCACCTGCATGGCAGGGGCGAGGTTGTGAGTTTGACCTCTGGTACAAAAAAAAAAAGAAATCAATAATAGAAGAAAATCTGAAAAAGGCAAAAACTTCCAGAAAATTAACAACATACTCTTAAACAACCAATGGGTCACAGAAGAAATTTTAAAATTTCTGAAAGTTACTGACAATGACTGTACAACTCAATGTAATTTTTGGGACACTTTGAAAGCAGTTGAAAGAGGAAAATTCATTGTAATCAATGCTCACATTAAGAAAATAGAACAAGTCCAAATAACCTCATGAGAAAAAGATACTTGAAAAACAACAATAAACTATCCCCAAACTAAGGAGGGAAATTATAAAGATGAGAGCAGAAATTAATGAAACTGAGACTAAAAAGTCTGTAAAACACAAATCGATGAAGCAAAGAGCTGGTTCTTTGAAAGAATAAATAAAACAGACAAGCCCATAGCAAGATTCACTAAGAGAAAGAAAAGACTCACATAAATACAATTAGAAATGCTGAAGGTGAAATTGTAACAGGCATTGTAGATATCCAGAAGATAATTAGTAACTACTTTAAAAAATTATATTCCAACAAATTAGTAAATATTGAAGAAGTGGACAGATTTGTAGACACATACAAACTACCAAAACTAATCCAAGAAGACATAAGCACACTTGACAACTCAATCACAAGCAAGAAAATCAACTTAGTAATTAAGAATCTACCAACTAAAAAAAGCCCAGGACCTGATGAATACATGGCTGAATTCTACAAAACCTCTAAGGATGTTATATCACTAACACTCCTCAAGCTGTTCAGAGAAATTGAAATGGATGGAGTGCTCCCAAATTCACTTATGGAAGGCACTTTCACCCTGAATCCAAAACTGGATAAAGACCCAATTAAAAGAGAGAACTATATTCGCAGGCCAGGGTTAGAGAGAACAATGGCCGCAGCAGCAAACAAGCCCAGCCTGGTAACCAGCATCATACACAGGCTGCTGGCAGACTGGGAACAACTAGATCCAAGCCTCTCCCCGTGAGTCAGTGCCATTTGTGGACCAGGGTTAGAGAGAACAATGGCCATACCAGCAAACAAGCCCAGTCTGGGAACCAGCACCATGCGTAGGCCACCACTGGACTGGGAACAGCCAAACCCCAGCCCCTTCCAGTGCATGAGCTGGCAAACAAGAAGTACCAACCCCACCCAACCACCTGTAAGCAACCAGTTTACCCAGAGAAACAAAGGCTGTGATGATAACAATCGAGGTGAAATGCAATTGGATGCCTGTGGTGCTTTGGTGTTTCACTAACATTGCAGGTCTAGGGCCAGTGGTCTGATCATAGGTTCAGAGGATATCACTAAGCAATGTGTCATCTAGGGGGGATCTCCTTCTGAGGGTTGCAGCCATTGTTGATCCCCTGTGGTCTTGTTTTGAGGTCCTATACCATTTCCATTGTTTTGTTGGGTTTGATTTTATTCTCTTTTGTTTTGTTTGATCATATTAAATCCCATGGTAGGAGAAGCTATTTCAAGGATAGCAATATATATTACGGTAGGAATTTTGGATTTACTATCGGCTTGTTTTGAAGTCCTTTATCACATTCATTGTTTTGTTTTTATTGTTTCTATTCTGTTCTGTTCCATGTGATTTTTTACTATATCCAAAGTTATCTGCAGCTATTTTGAAGACATCAAAAGGCATTATGGTAGCTACTGTTGATTTTGCAATGTTTTGAAGCCCTGTATCTCTCACACTGGTTTGTTTTGATTGGTTTTGTTGTTATATACTCTTTAAAATAAAAAAAAGAGAACTATAGACCAATATCTTTAGGGAACATAGATTCAAACATCTGCAATAAGATATTAGCAAGTAGAATACAGCATACTATCAAAAAGGTGACATGCCATGATCAAGTAGGTTTCACCCTAGAGATACAAGGATGGTTCAACATGCATAAGACTATAAATGTAATACATCATATAAACAGAAGCAAGGTCAAAAACCACATGATCATATCAACAGATGCAGAAAAGTCAACAAAATCCAACACCCCTTCATGATAAAAACCCTGAGAAAACAGTTATAAAAGGACCATATTTGAACATGATACGGGTAACCTATGACAAACTAATATCCAGCATCATACTAAATGGGAAAAAACTAAAAGCATTCTCCCTAAAATTAGGAATAAGACAAGGATGTCCACTATCACCTCTGCTATTGAACACAGTACCAGAAATATTAGCCAGAGCAATTAGGCAAGAGGGGAAAATAAAAGGGATACATATAGGATAGGAGGAACTCAAATTATCACTATTTTCAGATGACATAATATTCTACATGAAAACCCAAAGAACTCCACCAAAAAAAAAAACTCTTAAAACTAATAACCAACTTCAGTGAAGTAGTAGGATACAACACCTACACATAAAAATGATTAGCTTTTGTGTATTCCAACAATGAATGGGATGAGAAGGAAATTATGAAAACAATACCAATCATAATTGCTTCAAGAAAAAAGAAATACTTAGGAATTAACCTAACCACAGAAGTGAAAGAGCTCTATAAAGAAAACTACAATACTATAAAAAAAATGAGACTGAAGAGGGCATCAGAAAATGGAAAGATGGGGTTGGGCGCTGCCCAGACCCCGGAGGAGAACCAGAATGGGCCCAACCAGGCCCCAACTCGCCGGGCCCATGTCGCGCCAGCTCACATCAAGAGAGAACTGATCCGCCTTCTGGGGTTGGGCGCTGCGCGACCCCGGAGGAGAACCAGAATGGGCCCAACCGGGCCCCAATTCGCTGGGCCCGCGCGGCACCGGTATGCGGGCTTGGAATCAAGGACATCGTCCATATATATCCCCCCACACCCCCGTAAGCAAGCTGCTGGCTCTGAGGTCTGGCTAAATTGATGGCAACTAAGGTACATAAAGCAACTAAACGCTAGTATTGTTTCGTAGATTTTGCAGGCCTCTGATTGGCACCCTGAATGTCTCTTTGCATGATGACAGTAGGCAATGTTGCAAATACGGAGGACTCTCATCTGTCTTGTCTTCGAGGACCAATATGGTTCTCACCATTTTGCTTTACTCTGATTGTTATTATTTTTCAATTTTTTTTCCTTTATTTTATATTCTGTTTTTATTGATTTTGTTTTGTTTTGTTTTTGGTTCAATTCTACTGCACCTGTTGGAATGGTCAGCTAATCTGAAGATAGCAAGGTATGTTATAGTAGCTATTGTACTCACATTATCGATCTTCGAAGTTCTGTACCAGTCCTACTGCTTTGTTTTGATTGACTTTATTCTGTTATGTTCTGTTGTATTTTACTATCTTTAAAAAAAAAAAAAACTAAAAAAAAAATGGAAAGATGTCCTTTGCTCCTGGTTAGGAAGAACCAATATTGTCAAAATGGTCATACTTCCAAAATAGCATCAGCATACTTTACAGATCAAAATAGCATCAGCATACTTTACAGATCTTGAGAAAACAATGCTAAAATGCATATGCAATCAGAAGTGAACCCGAATAGCAAAAGTAACTCTGGGCAATAAGAGCAAAGCAAGTGGCATAGCAATAGCAGACTTCAAACTACACTTCAAAGCAATAGTGATAAAGATGGCATAATACTGAAACAAAAACAGACGTACAGACCAATGGAACAGTACTGAGGATACAGAAACCTCCCCTGACATATTCAACCATTTGATATTTGACAAAGGGTCCACAGGCATATTCCGGAGAAAAGATAACCTATTCAACAAGTGGTATTGGGAAAACTGTTTATCCATTTGTAGAAAAAATGAAACTGGACCCTTATCTCTCACCATATACTAAACTAAAATAAAATGAATCAAAGATCTAAACACTAAAACAAATGTTAAACCTCTGGAAGACAAAATAGGTGAAACTCTTGAAGTCATAGGAACAGGAAAGAATTTTCTAAACAGAGCTTTAATCACACAGGAAATAGCAGCAAGAATAAACAAATGGGATTATGTCAGACTAAAGACCTTTTGTACAGCAAAAGATTCAATCAGCAGAGTGAAATGACAATCTACAAAGTGGGAAAAATTTTTTAACACTATTCCTCAGACAACAGATCATTATCTGGAATATACAAAGAACTCAAAAAAATTAAACCAACTAAAATTAAAGACCCAGTCAAGAAATGGGCTAGAGAAATGAACAGATACTTCCGAGAAGAAGAAATACCAATGGCCAACAAATATATGAAACATTGTTCAACATCTCTGGCCATTAGAGAAATGCAAATTAAAACAACACTAAAATTCCCTCTTACTCTGGGAAGAATGGCTATCATTAGGAAATCAATGACAAATACTGGAGTGGCTGTGGTGAAAAAGGAACCCTCCTACATTGTTTGTGGGAATGGAAACTAGTACAACCATTATGGAATGCAATATGGAGATTTCTCAAAAAATTAAAACTAGAAATTCCATACAACCCAGCTATCCCCCTGCTAGCTATCTTCCCCAGAGAGCTAAAATCCACATACTACAGCAATACTTGTATACCAATGTTTATAGCAGCATGATTTGTAATACCTAAATCTTAGAAGCAGCCTCTGTACTCATCAACATATGATTGAATAAACAAAATGTGTTATACAATAGAATCTATAATGACATGTAGTTACATACAGTGGATATATAATGGAATATGTAATATATGATAGAACACTACTTGGTTATAAAGAAGGACAAATTTGAGGCATATGTAGAAAATGGATGCACCTAGAAAACATGTTGAGTGAAATAAACCAGACACTTAAGCTTGAATATTATATGGTATCCCTCATTTGAGTGAGGCAAAATACAAAGAAAATTATTTTTATTTTTATTTTATTATTATTATTATTATTATTTGGTACCTGGGATGCCAGGCAGGTGCTTAGGCTGCTAAGTTAAATCCCGACCCTATTTTGTGAGACAGGGTCTCACTATGCAGTTCAGACTGGCCTTGAACTCACTTTGTAGCCCAGGCTGGTTTTGAACTCACAATGATCCTCCTGCCTCAGCCTCCTGAGTGCTGGGATTAAAGGCGTGCACCACCATGCCTGGCTCAAACAAAGAAAATGATTTTTAAAAATGGACAGAAAGGGACAGGGGGATAGATCTCATCCAACAGGGAAAGGGTCTAAGGGAATAAGGGGGCAGAGGGAAAGAGAGGAATAAGGACAGGCCAAGTACTGGGACCTAATAACCCAAGTCAATGTAAGCATTATACTCCATAACTTGTGCTAAAAGAAATATTATCAACGAGTATGAAAATGATGACTGGGGAATCAGAGGGGGAATGCAGAAGAGGAAAGAAGGGAAAAGGGATAAAAAAAAAGCCAAGCTGTTATATATACATGTAATTATTCCCCAAAATGACTGTAAACTGCATGAATTAGAAACATATACTAATAAAATAAAACAGGAAACATTTTTTAAAAAAGAATTTGTCTATAAGAATTTAAATGTCAATTGCTAAAAAATACTAAGGATACTAAAGAAAATGAGATTGTAAAATTGTCACACCAAAAGTATAAAAGAATGTATTAAGTGCTTATCTGGAGAAGAATACAGAAATATTCAGAGCTGTAAGGCTGGTGGCTGATTTTCTGTTTGAGTAACTGGTGTTACTGCAGTAGATGGTTTATGTAGAGAAAGAGCAAAGAAAAGATAGAATGGTTCAGTGGAGCAGAAATTACCTTGGGCTAGGAGCCAGAAGTCTGAATTCTGGCCACAACTTGTCCCTGCTGAGCAATCTTGGGCTAGTCCTTCTGCCTTTCTGGACCTCTGCCCAATATTTTGAAGATGAAAGATGAATGCAGATGACCTCTAGTGGCCCTTCTAGCTCAGCCTCAGTTCAGGAATTATTCCCCATGTCTGGTTTTTATAGCAGCAAAATATGGACGTTCAGAAAGAACCTGGACCTTTCCTGCCCTAAGTAGCCAAGAGACCTTGTAAACGGGCTCTGTTCACTTCTGTATCCAGGCTCTTGCTGCATCCAGCCCTGTCATTACCAGGATTCACAGATGAATGAGACGTGACACCAGACTGTGATGATCAAGGTTAGTGGAGGACACTGATGAAGGCAGACACAACACGTGATAATGTCAGGTGGCATAAACTCAGCCCTGCCAGGGGTGAAGGTACCATGAGAATGCAGGGGAAAGAGAAAAGCAGTCTGATGACCACAGAGGGCTCTGTAGCAGAGGTGGCATTTAAAGCTGGTGATTTAAGGACACAACATTTAATTAAGGCGGGCAGGACAAGAGAGCTACAGAAGGTGGTAAGGGTTGGGGTGGATGGTATGGCTGGTCCTGTGGAAGAGGAAATGCATAGAAGAAAGATGGAACTTGGAGAGGTTATTTGAAGCCAGAGAAGTCAGTCTGAGACAAGGCCATGCCGAATACTTGGTCTTGAATCTCTTAACGGTGGGAGATCAAAGAAGGGTGATAGCAGTGGGGAAATGTCATGGTCTGATCTTGGGAGGGAGACGGTCACTGGTGGTCTTAGGAGTGGGGTCGCCGTGAAGTGAGAGGGAAGCAAAGATACCCTTGTGCCAACTTTTCAATAGTCCAGGCCAGCCTGGGATGGATGTGGCAGAGAAGTTGCCAAGGTGAATGTACAGGAAGCCCATGGACTCAGGCAGGAGCCACAGGAGCAGACAAGCTCAGCCCTTGGAGATAGCTTCTGAGGCCAGACAGCCTGGCTCTGCCATCAACGAGCTCTCATTTCAGGCTGTTTCTTATCTGCAAACTATTTCTTATGGATGTCAAGGGATCACAGGACTTACTAAGTGAAAGCCTTTAGAACAGAGCCTGGCACAGGTAAGTGCTCCATAAGTGGCGCAGATGATGATGGTAGAGCAGCTGCACATTTGTGGGAGAGAGGAGTAGGTAGGAGCTTCTCAGGCAGCCTGACGGGAGGAGTAAGTTTAAGGCCTTGTGAGCTCCAGTTTGGATGTGCCAGGTGCAATTCACTAAATGTCTGTACTCCCCTGTTATAGTGCGGTCGGATGGCCCCCACTTAAGCCTCATGTAATCATGGACGGGGCTGAGTCTGACACTCATGATTGGTGTCTGGTGCTGGAATGAGTGCTACACACACCCAGGGTAGAGCCGACATACAGTGTAAGGGTGGGAAGAAGGCGTGTCTCACCCTCTCTCGCAGGCTCGTGCTTGCTGTTTGCAGCCGCCATGAACAACTGTCCCGCCACACCACCCTGCCTTGCAGCCAGCTGAATATGGACTGAAACCTCCAAGAACTATAAGAAATAAACCTTTCCTTCCCTCATTCTGGGCGTCAGGTATTCCGTCTTAGCAACGAGAGAAAAAAGTGACCAAGACACCCCCGCTTCCACCACTGAATCCTTGTGTTCAAACCCCAACTCCTAATGTGGTATTAGGAAGAGGGTTCATTGGAGGGTGATGAGGAACTTCATGAATGGGATTAGTGCCTTTACAAAAAGGGATCCCAGAGAATTCTCTTGCTCTTTTTCTGCCATGTGAGGGTTCAAGGAGAAGTAGATCATCTACAACTTGGAAGCGGGCGCTCGTCAGACCCTGTCCATGCTCCCACCTTGATCTCAGACTTCCAGCCTCCAGAACTGTGGGAAATGTGTTTGGTATTTATAAACCACCAAGTGCATAGCAGCCTGAACACACTACAACTAGGTTTGTGTCTGCAGGATGCCATGCTTGAGGTGAGTGGCAAAGTCTGGCTGGAAGGGTGAGAGGAGAGGCAGATTCAGAGTCCTGAGGCTGAGGGTGGGGGTGGGAGACTGCCTCGGGACAGGGTACAGCAGTGGACGACAGAGGCAGCCAACAACAAAGCATCCTGTGGCTATGGTAACCAGAAGCCGAGCTCCTCCAGAACAGGGTTTTTACTGCTATGCTTCCTACGGTGCTTAGGACAGTGCCTGGGACAAAGTAGAAGCTCAATTAGTATCTGATGAGTGAGAACATGAGGGCAATTCATCTTGTCATCCATTCGAAACATTAGGCACAAAATGACAACAGTGGCCAACATTTATTAGATGTTTACCATGTGCCAAAATGCCATGCTAAAAACCATACATACAGGTCTCATTTGATTCTTGTGGCAGCCCTGTAGGGAAGGTGCTATTATTCCCATTTTACAGGTCAGGAAACGAGTTTCAAAAGGCAGAATGAGTTGCTGACTTTACAGGGCTTAGTAAGAGGAGCCAGGGCCCATACTCAAGGCTTGAGGTTTCTTTGGAAGAGCTCCCCTGACACTGACCACACAACAATGGGAGCTGGGACACAGCTGGACAACAATTCCCCCATTAGTTATTACATAATGTGGAGGGAGGGGAGCTGGAGGCCAGAGGCAGAGGTGAAGAGGCAGGACCTAAGGAGTGTCAGACTTGTGGGGTGAGGCCAGACTCTGGAAGGACTGGAGCAGATCAGGAAGGGCAGAGCAGCTGGTGGGAGTGAGAGAGAGTGGAGCTCAGAGACGAAGCCAGAGTTTAGTCCCCTCTTTACTTGGTGATGGCTGTGTGTGTGTGCACCTGTACATTTGGAGGAGGTAGTGGGCTACAGCCGCTGCTCTAAGGATCCAGACAGGTCCAGACAGATCCAGGGTCACCCCAGGGTGACGGGGACTGGAGGCCATTTGCAGAGTGTAGGGACTGCACACTTTGCAGGAGCCAAGCTCATGTAGGTGGCTTCACACATCTTCTAAGTGCTTTTGTAAGTCCTGACCAAGTCTTCAAACACCAGAAGTTATTGCACGTCTCTTAGATGCAAGCTCTGTGGCCCAGGGTACAGATCTGATTCTGCGCAATGCCAGACACAAAAGGGCATTCTGCAGAAGGAAACACCAATGGTCAGACAGGCTTAACCCAGGTCACAGACTGGCATTTGGAAGCCTGGACTATAGCTCTAGAGTGATGGTGCCCCAAGCAGATGCTGAGCTCATGCAGGTGGCTTCAGGAGGCTGCCAGAGAAAGCCGGAAGCAGCTGCGACCTATCTTTCCCTGGGCTGTGTGACCTCTCTGCATGGCTCTCCTGTCTTCCAAGAAGGACAAAGCCCATCATGTGGTCCCTCGCACAATGCCTAATTAGGTCTAAGATCAGGCCCAAGGTACAAGCAGGACTAGCACCCTCTGTACTGCAGAAGTGGCCTATGGCCCTTCCTCATCCCTCCCAACCCACGGTAAGCCCTTCTGGCTTTCTTTGTCTCTGTGCTGCCTGCCTCTGGTCACATTCCTGCAAGGGAGAGGCTGTTCTGCTACATGCTGAGTGGCACCTCACACCCAGTGCCTGAGTAGACCTGCTTGCTACTCCCAGAGCACACTATTGAGTGCCTAGTCTGTCTGCGACAGCTCTCTCCAGAGTCCCACAGTCCCAAGGGCCTGCAGAGCAGCCTTGTTGGGCCCCCTCCTTCAC
Organism: Dasyprocta punctata; assembly: GCA_004363535.1. Lineage (NCBI taxonomy): Eukaryota > Metazoa > Chordata > Mammalia > Rodentia > Dasyproctidae > Dasyprocta > Dasyprocta punctata. The sequence goes on from RJWM01005991.1 coordinate 64,555, forward strand.
AGCTAACTCTAGGACGACATGATTAGCTGCAGACTGGACCTATCCAAGCACTGGCAACCATGCACATGCCTGTTTCCATGTCCGTCAGGCCACAATTTAAACCCTGGGGTCACAAAGAGAAGCCCTTTGCAGTGATAGATTCTGGGAGCATCGGAAGTATTCATAACCACAGAAACCACACTGTCACACATGTGTCAACCTCCTATTATGTGCAAGAGTTGTGCTAGGTACTCTCTATGTATTATCAATGGTTTGCATACAACTCTGGAATGGGGTATTAATTTTTCAGAAAAGAAAATCAAGGCTCAGAAACTTGCCAGGGTTTAATGCATCCACCAGGCTAAATTTACCTGTATCCCAGATTAGATTAACCCCAAAGCAGAGATCCTATTCCAGCTGTGCTCCTGGGCTTCCCAAAGAGTATGCTGCCCCTTCTTCCATCCCACTCCCATGTCTGCAACCCGCCATGGCCCTCCTGGCATATGCTGGAGGCCCCACGTGAGCCTGCGATACATTCAACCCTGCTCTGCATACTAGGAGAGCAAAAGGAAGAAAACGGGCATGAACTGAGCAGTAACTATCTGTGCTAAGCACTTTCACACATTATTATCCCATTTAATATTCTCAACTATCCATTTTACAGAAGAAAAGGCTAAAATTCAAGAGCTGTTAGAAGTCGCACAGTAAGGTACAGTGTCAGCATCAGAGCAGGTCTCTCTGAATCTAAGGCTTGTACTTATGCACCAAAACCCTTTTCAATTCTATGTAGTGGTCATTTGGGGGTTCTGGTTACCTGCCATGGTCCTACTGTCCATTGCTACCTGCCCCAGTCCCACTCAAGCCCCAGCCCCATGAGCAGCATGCTGAGAATGAAAGGAAAAGGAGATTTTCTTCCTGGCCAAGGCCTGGAGGACCTTGGTGAGCTCAAGACATGCGTCACTCCAGCAACATGCATACCTCACTGTAAGCCTGATGTCCATGGACCTGGCTTACCCTTTGCAGTCAGCAGTCTTGCCGAGGTCCAGGGCATCATGCACACCACAGCTACAGTTCCATGGCCAGCTTCTGTCAATTCTCCTCCAAGAGGCTAGGTCCTGCTGTTGGTATATACACTAACTCTGTGCCCTCCCTTTTTCTCAAGGACCTGCTTCAATACGGACAGGCGCCTGGTACTGGCCTCCAACACTCTCCTTGGTTGCATAACTCAACCTACTGTTCCATTCTGTACAGATTACCTTTGAGTACCCGTATCTGTGGTCAAGTTCGCTGGGTCTTTTGATACCATGATTTAAGCCGCTGACCTCCACGCTTTGCTAGTTTGTTGCTCCCTGACTTATTTTCCTTGCCCATCTGACCTATCTGTTCTGAGATCATAGAAAGACCCATAACCTTCTTGCAACAGCCTGGCACCCAGGTTTCAACAGTGGGTTTTGTGTCCCTGAACCTCACTGTCTCTGTCTAATGTCACTGGTGAGCCCTCTCTCTCTCATCATCTGCAGGCCATCGTCTCGGACTCTTACTTAGATCAATATTCCCTAATACCTTTTTAACCATTAGACCTCAGGTGACACACAAGGGCTCAGACAGCCAACCTTACCTAGGCTTGTCTTCCAGCCACCATCAGAGCCCTAGTTTAAATGCACTCAGTAAAAGTCTTAGAGTCACTCTGAATGTCATTAAGATCAACAGGTTTATTCCCACAGATGCAGCAGCAAGCACACCTGGGAATCTGTGTACTCAGAACACCACAGCTGAGCAGGTGGCTGTGTGGGCCCCAGTGGAGCTCAGGCATAGCTTGTCAAACTGGGGACATGCACAGGGTCACGAGTTTTCCCTCTCCACTCCATCTCAGTCTTCCGCCCAGGACAAGCAATGCTGTTTTAAATCCACATTTATCCCTTGACCTCAGAACATGTGAAACAATGGCCCCTGGTGTTCCTGCTATCCTATTATTGGGAGCCTGAGGACTGAGTAAGTCTACAAACTCAGAGCTACTGGCTTCTCATCCCTGCTTCAGCTTTGATTCAAGACTCAGGTCAACCCCACTATAATCTAAGCAAGACAAATGACATCCATAAGCTTCTCAAATTCCTTCAGAGAATGTCCAACAATACACACAAGAACAACTTTATGGTACCCCTCCAGACTAATATGGCAAAATGAGGGAAAAAATAAAACAATAACAAACAAAGAAATACGATCACCCTTGATGTTGGAGGGCTGTGGGGACAGCCATACATAATTGGTGTCATGGTAAATGGCTTTAATATTTCTGGAGAACTATCTAGTAATATATGACAAGAACTATAAAATTGTTCATACCCTTTGACCTAGTGATACCACTTGGGGAATGCTTCCCAGTAAAATACTAAGAAAGTAATTTGTACAGAGATATTCATAGCCATGATATTTATAATAGCAAGAAGCTGGAAAGAGCCCAAAGGCTCAGCACTTGGGAAATGACTCAGCGAATTGGGTCAAGTGAACACACCTCAGGATGCTCTCCAGCCAGGAGGCGTGGACCTGCGCAGTCCTGGGAGACATGAACACGCGGCCCCCGGAAATAAACCCACCCAGGCTGCCTCCAACACCAGCATCCGCTCTGGAAATGGCCAGCCAGTGAACTGACTGCATTGCCTTCATGGTAATTCAGTAAGTCTGTTTTGAGGGCTCTAAAGGTCATTTATTTTATCATTTTCTAAAGGTCATTTTGAATTAACTAGGTTCTTTTTTTTAAAAACGATACTTAAAATGCTGGAGAGGGACTCCTTTGAAGAGATTTCCTAATGATCTTTCGGCAAGTTCATCTCCTGGAGTCCTCTTGAAAACAGGATCTCATGTCCCTGCAAGAGGAGGAGTCAGGCTCATCCACGTGGCTGAACAGGGACAGGAGGGGCTGGTGTGAACCCAGGTTTCCTGGGCGAGTCCAGAAAGTCACGGTCTCAGTGGGCCCAGACACTGTGCCTGCTGCAGCAACACCTCGGGCACGAAATTCAGGTTTTCCCCTTTCCGAGTCTTTCTCCCTCAGAGGTCTACCCTGTGCACCATTCTTTCTCTTCAAGGCCTCAGGAGGAGATTTTTGTAAAGTCAGTTGGGTCTCTTCCTGATAAAAGTGGCCAGGTGACCAGAAAATCTTCTAAAGCCAAAGTACGAATGTCCAATGGTGGCTCTGCAGGCAGACAACTGGGCTGCCATATATGTACAGTGAGACTGGCCCAGGGTGCACTAGAGCAAGCTGGGCCACTTCAAAGCATAGGTTTCTGGACACTACCTGTACTCTATGGGGGTGGAGCTCAGAAGTGTGCGTTTTTTAAAACATTCCCAGTGGTTCTCATGAAGCTAACCACCATTCTAGGACCTTGTTGCCTATGAAAGAATTCATGGGCCATCCCTGGTCTGCTGAGTTCAGAGCGTTCTCATCTGGGGCAGAAAGCCAGCTTGCAGCCAGCAGTCATGGCACAGATCATACCACACACACACGCACACATGCCCTTCACGGGGAACCTCAGCTTATGGCCTTGGACAGTGGTGGCAAACCTATGGCATGCATGACACAGTGAACTCTTGGAATCACTGAAAGCTGTAAAAGGTTCCCCATCACTGGTCTAGGACATCACGGGGAGGGCCCACCACAGGCTTCAGAGAGCAACCTGGACTTCCTAGAGGCCAAGAGTCAGCCACTGCTCTGCCTCAGCCCAAGCATCGGCTTCTACCTGGAACTGGGGCCACCCATGCTCTGCAGGTTCCCCACTGCCTGCTGCAGGGTCTCCCCATACTGCCAGTGGCTCCTGGTCCACACCCGCAGTCCCACGCGGGGCAGTGGGGGCCTGTGGCTCCACCTGCCCGGGCCATACTTACGGAGTCATTTTATAAAGTTGCATCCTCCGCTCAAACAGCGACCCTCCCCAGGCCCAGGGCCACAACCCGACCATGGGTGTGGCCTGGTCAGATTCGGTCTCACTGCCCCCTGTCTCCAGGACTCTCTTCAGCTTCACATTGGTGCTTGATTCCCCCGGCCTGTTGTCAGGAAACACCGAGAGTCGTCACCTTGCCCCCATCCAACCTCCCTGCCAAGTGAGAACAGGTGGCAGCTTCTGAAGTTCTGGAAATGACAGCCCAGAGGAGAGGGATTGGGGAAAGACTACAGGGAGGGAGTCTTTTCCTGGGGGTTTTGAGTAACTTTCTGAGCCCAATTGGAGATCACTTCTTGTGAGACCTCCATCCAAACTATTCCTGAGAGAGTAAGAGAGTTTGGGGAATTCTGGAGCTTCCCAAAAGCTCTATCTTTCAGCCTGGGGCCCTGGAGCCCAGTGTGGCCTACTTTGAGGGTGGGGGATCCCTTAACAGGTAGGCAAGGCAGCACAACCTTCCCAGCAATGGCTGCATCCAGTGTTGGACATGTGCTGGACTGCTGGGGCACAGGCCTAACAGCATGCCCTGTGGCTCCTCTGAGCTGATTTCCCTCATCCTGCTTCCTTACACAGGACCCCACAGCAAGCTGGGGGATTGCCCCTTCCCAGCTTGGAGGCCCAGCCTGAGGGAGGGGAACAGGTATTGCTCCTTTAGAAGGGCATGGATGTCTCTTCCGCCATCCTGCAACTCCTCCATCAGCCTCCTTCCCCACAACTCATCACACACAGTGGTTCCACCAAGCCTGGGCTTAGCTCACTGAGACTGCCCACTGTCAAGGAGGCTTGAAGGAAGCTCTGCAGGGCTGGAAGGCAGCTAGGGCACCATCTTCCAAGTCCTCCCACACCCAGATGGTGTCATCACTGATGCCCAGCCTGAGGAAGAACTAAGTATTTGATGTCCTATTCAGAGAATTCTTGCTCCACCTTTGTAGAGACGAGAGAGAGAGACAGAGAGAGAGAGAGAGAGAGGGATGGCATTGAGGGACAGGGAGGTGACCTATTGCTTCACATGCAGCCTCACCCTGTGCTTGCCTTGGACTAAGTGGAGACACACAAGGCTGAGGTTGGTGGCTACCAGCCAAGTAGAGAGCACAAAGTGAGCTCCATCCACTGCTGAAATCACCCACGACCAGGCAGAGACAAGTCCTACATAAGTGGGACATAACCATAACTCTGTCATGATGGATGTGGGCCCAGAGGTTCACGTGGTATCTGTAATGAGGATATCTGCTTTCTCTATCACCATCTATACTGACAGGGATTCATAAACCCAAACACAGACAGTAGGCTCCGGGCTTCTCTGGCCCAGTGGTTTTCAGCTGAAGCACATCCTTGCATGGAGAACAATAGAAAACACTAAAGCAAGAAGCTCTGGATGAAGTTAGAGTTCCACAGCCTCATCCTTCCTCTCCAACAGTGCTTCCTTGGAGGAATTTCTAGATGACCTTGGGGCTCCAAATGTCTTTTGAAAATCACTGGTCTGGTCCAAACTTATTTTCAGGAGCTGAGGCTCAGAATGGAATGTGATTGGCCAAAGGTCACATGGCAAGTTGGTGGCAGAGCCAGGACTGGCTCTATGACTCCTAACCACTGTGGTCCTAGTGATGGCAGCCAACCATCCCCAAACTCTCTTGGAAGGTCTCCCCCAACAATGCCACCTTCTCTAGTTTCCTGCCTCTGCACATACCCTCCTTGTCTCCCCAGATCAGTGTTTCTCCAACTGTTCCCTGAGTGTCCCCTGGCTACTGTCCCATAGCATATATAGATTCTCAAGAACCACTCTGCCTGAACCTCCCAAAAGAGGATCTCTGCATTTTAAATACATATCCTAGGAGTGCTATGTGTGAAAAGGCGAGAAGTACCATCCACCAGGCTGGCGCCTCTTGTCCTGGCCTCCCTCCTGCCCCAGCTAGGCCTCCTTCTGCCCCTGCCCTGCAGGGCAGGGCTGACTTGACTGGCGCGTCCACCGCTGGGTTGTGAGCTCCCTAGAGGCAGTGACCGTGTTTTCTCCCTACCTTCGGTCCCTGCTGCCTTTCACAAAGAGAGGCTTAATTATAAGTGATGAATGAATGGGAACCCCATGGAAGCCCTGCTGCCCCTTTCCAGGAGGAGGTCACAGCCCAACTAGTGACAAGCCATAGCTTGTGGAAACCCGAGACGCTTCTCCAGGTGTCTCTGCAGGTGCCCTCTTCCCCCCAGCCTTTGTATGGAAAGGAGACACGTCAGGGCTGTGGGCAACATAGGGCCTACTGAGTGCTGAAGACCAGTTTTAAACAGTGACAACTAGCTCTCAAAAAATGTTCGTATGTATAAACGTATGTTTACTATAAATTTTACTGACCTATAGGAAGGTTGTATAGCAGGCAATTTATAAATGCTGATAAAATATCCAATAAGCCTTACTGTGTATTTAAATCCCATAGATCCATGAACTCTTTGATATTTCTGTTTAACACCTTATCTACGGTCAACCTATGCTTACAATGACAAGTGAGTACAGTTCTGACTTAAATGTTGGTCGATATTTTTGTTTCACTTATCAAGCAAGAGAAAAGTGAAACAACAAAGACAGAACTTCGCTCACTCATCGGTGGTGATTCCCAAGTGACTTTGCTGAACTGGTGGTTTTGAATACTGGGAAAATATTTCTTCAGTACTTTGTTCTGTTTAAAATGTAGCATCTACCAATGCCAGGGTGTTTTAAAAACTTAACCTGCACTAGTAACATTTGTTTCCACCAGTTTTTAAAAGTCTGGATAAGCAACAAAACAATAAATCCAGTCTTCATGTGCAGCACTTGCTGACTTGCAGGGTCTTAAACACTGCAGAGCTTGTGAGTGAGGTGACCGGGCACAGGGGGCAGGGAAGTGCGGCAGCGGGCAGAGCGGCAACCCCACCGCACAGGCTGGGCGGGCACGGCCCCGGGCAAAGGAGGAAGATCGTGGAAAAGGAGTAGAAAATGGTGCGTTTTCAGCCTGCATACAAGTTTGTTTTTAATTCATTTAAATGTTAAATTTATATTGTTTAAATGTCTTAGTAACAGCTATGCTTAATGGCTGGTTGCAAACATTTTTCTTTATTGTGCAGTTAAATCTCATGAGCCTGTGTGAGCCAGTTCCATTACAGTAACCCTAAGGAACTAGAGCAACATGACCTGTCCAGAACCCACCTAGTCCCCAGGGTTGGGGGTCTCCTACTCCAGCCCTCCACTGCTATACTGTGAGCTGCCACAGACAGCTCGCTGTGCCTATATGGAGCTATCACCCTGAACCCCATGCATATGTGCAACTAATATGAGTTAATCAAAAAAAAAAAAAAAAAAAAAAAAGGAAAACAGCCTCTGCTGTGTAACCCAAACAGCTTGTTTCGAGTCTCAGGTTCCTCAATTTTGGGGGGAATTAGTGCCCGCCAACAGGTGAGGTATAGAGAGGATGGACCCACTTACCCCCACACACTCTGCACACTCATATTCTAGCTCTCTTCTGTCATCGCCCCCTCCAGCCCACATGCACGTTGTCTCCGCCACACCGCTTACCTACTTTGGGCTCACGCAAATGCCTCAGCCTTCCAAACCTCATTGCGCACAATAACGTGTCATCCCTCAGATACCCAGAAGGAAGCAGACCAGCAGCGCTCTGCCCCTCACACAGCCTCAGACCACCGTTCCCCACTTACCCAAAACTCCACACCACGTACTCACACCTGCTCACGTACTTCATACACTGCACCCATCACATACCTGTACCTCACTCACGGAACAGGAGGCCTCACCCTTCCTCCCACTCTCCTAGCACCCTAGACACACAACACACACTCCTTCACACCAGCACGCACACCAGCATGCATACGCCATCATCTGCCCACATCTCTCCCCCGCACTCACACACCCTGGGCTCTCCCATGGGCCACCCATGTCCCAGAGCTCACACATTCAGCGCTGTCTGGTATCACCCCCATGTTTCAGAACGGGAACCCCCTGCCAGCCCTCTGAGCCCGCGCTCTGAATCCAGGAGTAGTGGGAGGGGGGATCCAGATAGTCTGAGGCAGGAAGGGTGGGGTGTCCTTTCCTGGGATGACAGCTCACTTTCCTGGAGGTCAGGCCTTGCTCTGAGGCACAGAGGACTACAGGGTACTGAAAAGGAGTGGAACAAGAACTGCTGTTAAGTGAACACCTTTGTGTGCCTCAGACTCAGCCTCAGGCACCATGGGCGGCTCCAGCAGCCTGCCTTCTCCTGCTGCCCCCACACCCCAGCCCTGTGGAAGATGGCAGCCTGTTTCCTGAAGCTCCTGCCATGCCAGTGGGAGCAGAGAGCTGGCCTCCGTGGGAGTGTGAGGGCCTTGCTCAGGCTGTGGTGAATGCTGAGCTCTGTCTCCCCGGCTCATGGGAGGCAGGGGGTCCTGCTGGGGAGGGGCTGTCGGGAAAGTGAGCAGGGAGGTCAGAGCTCTACCTGGTGCTCTCAGGGTTTGAGACAGTGGTCCTTTTCCTGTGTCTTCCCAAATTGAGGCACACTCTGGCCTTGACTATCCCAATCCTAAATTCCACTTAAAGTCAGGTCCTGGCTGACCTTAACCTAACAACACCATGTTCTCTGCCACAGTCCTTGCCTAACCTCAACCCCTGCCCGTCAGCAGTAGAGATGAGTCCTTGGGTAAGGGGTCTGCCTCTGTTCCTAACACCTTGGTGTCTGTGTGGCCTGGATGGAGGTCTCCCTTCTGGGCCATGTCCATCATCTGAGCAAGAAGGAGCCAGCATGCAGTAGATAACAACTAGATTCTGAGGCCCACGAGGGGCAGAAGCCAGCGTGTCTGATGAGATGGCCCCAGTTCAACAACAGCTTTGGACTGTGTCCCAATGGACACAGGGAAGCCCTCTCAATGACACATTACCCCTTGTTACAGTGCCACTGTGCAAGTCCAGAATTCCCAGACAACTGTAGTCAATTTCTCTAACTGATGAGTTACTGCAAGCTCTTCCCCTCTCTGTCTAGCCCAGGAGCTTTCCAGCAGACACAAGCTGGGCATCTGTGCATGGACTATAGACTCCACTTGGCCAAGACTCATCTTCTAACCTGGGGCAAGATGCAACTCTACAACCACAGTGTTCCTGTGGGCTCAGACACACGAACTCTAGGCCAAGCCAGCCTCTCTTCAGAGGATTTCCAAAACGGAACCATGATTAGCAAGAGGGTCTTCTTCCTTCTCTCCCCACACTCTATCCTGTTTAAGTTGCTTCTTCTTTACCCACTGATCCTTTGAGAGCTTGTTTAAAATGATATTGAATGAGCCACAGAAACACCAGGGATCTTCCCAACAAATCTGCCATCCTCTTAGCCAGATGGGTCCTGCCAGTGATATTTACATAGGCACATACACTCATGCACATGCATGAACACAGGTACAGTACACACCAGAGCATGCATACAATGTACACATAAAGTGGGAATCCACAAAGCTGCAGAGACGATGCATACTGACAGACATGGAGGGACCCATATGCACATACACATGCCAGGACACACACTTATGTGCAGGCACAGATATGTCAGAACATGTATACATGGTGGGACACACACAGACATGCAGGTGAGGACGTGACTACCGGCTCAACTTACGCATCCAAATGTGTGGGCTGGAGATTGAGTGGACAGTCCCCACAACTACTCCCTACCCACCAAGCACACACACAAACACATCCTGCCACTGCACATGCCCAAAGAGGGCCAAGCAGAATATCCTAAGAGTCAAACCCTTGAGAAAGGGCTGTAGTCACAGATACAAAACAGACTGCATGCATCTAAATATTACTATATTACTAGCCTATATTACTATATTTTCAGACTAATGAATTTTAAAACCTCCTATGATAATAAAAATCTCTTATTTTAAAAAGTACAAAAAATTGATTAGGTAAATAACCAAGAGAGAAAGTGAACATGTTAAACATCTCCAGACAAGAAAAGTGCCACGTTAAAGTATATTTTTAAAAAGTCTATGCACAAAAACAGACAACATATTTAGAAAAGTTCACAAGAAATGTCTTAAACATACCTGAAAATAAGGAAACAACCTGATAAAACTGTAAATCTTTACCTATGCAAACACCACTGACAAAATGAGACACACCCTCTGTTCCTATATGTTGGTATAATTTTGTCAAATATATATACATAAACATACATTGTCATGAACATATACAAATATTTAAGTTTGATGCCATTCTAACCACAACCGAAGTAGGGTCTTTTTTCAACTGGACAGATTTATTCCAAAATTCATCTAGAAAAATAAACCAACTTTCCAAGAGAGCCAAGAAAATTATATAAAAGAAGAAGAATGAGGAAGTACTTGCCATGTGAGCTATCAAGCTGTGCTGTGAATCTGCAATAATCTCTATAAAAACAATCTGTATGCAAAATCATGGTACTAGTAGGAGAATGGCCAAATATACCAAAGCAATAGAGAAACAGACCAATGAATATACAGGAAGTTGATTCATGATAAAAATGGCCTTTCATAAAACATTGGAATGTTGCATAATTTAGCAAGTGGTTTAGAGATCAACTTGCTAGCCATTAGGAGAAAAAATTGTATTCCTATTTCATATTCACAAATAGAAATAACAGGTGATTAAAGGTTTCAAAAAAGAAAACAAGAAAAGGACAAGTAGAAAACGTAAAAGAATATTCTTTTAATTATTTGCAGAGACTGGGGGAGTTTATCTAATCCTGTTCCTAAAACCAGAAGCTACCTTTTATTAGGCAAAAATCACAAAATTTATTAGATAAGAATCTTGTCTCTTGGGCAAAAAACACTCTAATCAAATAAATTCAAAATTGGCAAATATGCAGTGAGGGAGGCATTTCGCATATACTTATATTGCCAGAGAGCTGACTGATAACCTTTCTGGAAGGAAATATAAACTGAACACTATAAAATAACTTTAAAGACGCTCATTCTTTGTGAGCCATTAATTTCACTTCTCTGTAGCTATTTTAAGAAAGAAATCAGGAAAGCCTGTTGATTTACATCACTAAGAATTTAGAAGTTATGGAAATAACTGAAATAAGAAGATAATTAAATAATTTCAATAAATCCGTATGAATTTCAATAAATCCATATGGTTGTTACATAGCCACTTAAGTAGTATTTGTCCAATAAGATTATGGAGAAATTTACATGAAAAATGTAGATGACAAAACAGTGTACACAACTTCAGTAGGATTTATGCACCCACAAATGTCTATAATTGCCACTTGCAAACAAACTCATACCGCATAGTTTTTTCAGATTACACCTAAGATTTTTTTTTAAATAGCACCCTAAGGACAATTTAAACCTATTTTTAATTTAACAGTTATCCTCAATAACAAACAACACAAAATATATTTCACAAAACCCTATTTTTAGAATCCATTCTGCAATTTCACACTTTACTCCCTAGACTCTGTTCCCACACTGCCCAGTGGGACCACAGTAACACTACCTCTGGACGTCAGCCACAGAAGACTTCCTTTTTTACCCTGAGTTTAAGCTTTTCCATTGCCACAGTGGTCTTTCACAGGCGAATATCTGTGCAACATCTCATAAAATTGTATCCCAACAAAAACACAAATACTGTTGGTAGCACAAGTATAAATGAAGTCATTGGAGAAGGCATGGGAAAAAAGAACTGTGAGATAAAACGACTGCAGAATATACATTTCCTTTAAGGTTTTTTAATTAAACTCAATTTATTTTCAAGATGACAAAATTTGCTGAAGAGAAAAATAAAATAGTTCCTTTAATAAGAATGCTTTTAGAGCTGGGTGTGGTGGCACATGCCTTTAAACCCAGCACTCTGGAGGCTGAGGCA
>RJWM01005991.1:76417-87659 GCA_004363535.1 Dasyprocta punctata
CACATTAAACTTCCCAGAGACCCATTGACAGTAGAATAAATATGCAAATTGTACTACAGCCACAAAATTGAATGCTATAAAACAACAATAAATGAACTACTGTCCAACATGCCCAACACAGATGAGTCTTACAAATATGGTTTTGAGCAAAACAAGTCAGATTCAGAGTAGAAAATACATTATTACGTTAGATAATAAATTATTCCATTTATATGAGTGTCAAATAGGCAAAACTAATCTATAATGTCAGGACTATCATGAGGGTATACTTTCCAGAAAGGGGATGAAGGAGACTTATAAGTTGTTAGCAGTGCTCTGATTCTTAGTAAAGGAGAAGTGACCACAACTGCATTCATCTGAGAAAATTCATTGTAAGTTGTATACTTTTTTTTTTTTCTTTTTGGTACTGGGGATTGAACTCACAACCTCACACCTGCCAGGCAGGCGCTTACACCACTGAGCTGAATCCCCGGCCTTAAATTGTATACTTTTAATTTTTGCATTTTAACATACACTATATATCTTGTAATAAAGTTTTAAATAGAAATCAATTACAATGTCAACAGGAGTTACCTCTGGGTATTGAGTTTATAGGCAGTCTTATTTCCTTATTTTATGTATTTCAAATTTACAGTAATGAATGTGTTTCTAAAAGAATGCAATATTATTTTAACACACATGCGCGTGTGTGCCCATCCTGCATGATGCATGACGTGACTGACAATGGTTCCTAAAGGTGTTGTAAAGTTGGTCTGAGCAAGAGGGTCCCACTTGTTTTCCTGAGAAATATCTATTCTCTCATTCCTGGGCTTGAAATAGTAGTATTCAAATCTATTTGGACGTTAGAATCATCTAGGGAGCTTTTAAAAATTCCACCCCCAGTGATTCAGATTTAGTTGGTCTTGGACGGGTTCCAATAGGGCACCCTTCAAGGTCTAAAATATCAGTTCAGACCACAGGGTCAGATCTGTTGAAGTTTTAGCTCTCTTTGCTGTACAAGGGCTGGGAAAATCTGCCTGGGGCACTGAAAGTCCCCTTTGGATTGGCCTGGGAAATAGACTGAGGCCTAGGGTCTGGGAGCTTCCTAGGAGAACAAGGTACCCGGCCCCCTGCTTTGGTGAGACCACCAGAGAGAGCAAATGGTAAAGCCCTGAAGAGAACAAATGTGGAGTCAAATGGACGTGAGCTCGAATCCTGCTCTGTGGTAAGCCTCAGGCATTTGAGGTTATTTCTCTGATCTCAGTTACACCAGATAAATTCACAGGGAGTCTAACACCTATTTCATAAAAGTACAAATATTAAATAAAGCAGTGTATGTAAATCATTTAATATAGATCCTGGCATGTAGTAATATCACAAGATACTATATGGAAGTATTATTACAAGTCCATTAATATTTAATATTGCACAGGGTTATATAACATTACATATATATGTATATATAATATATAGAGAGATTAATTGACAGCCTGAGGACACAGCAATGAAAAAGACAGACATGGTGATGCCTTCAAGGAGGTTATAATCAAATGACAGTGTGTAAATAATCTCCAAATGGATAAGCAAATGGTACCTATCCTAATAGAATTATATTGCATGGTGGCACATTCCCAATTATAAAAATCCTCCATTGTATCCTAAAGTCTCTTTTCAATAAGCATTTTCTGTGATACAGTAGGCTTCTTGTGGCAGTTTCAGACTGACATGCGGGAGATGGCTCTACTGAGAAGCCGAAGCCCAGACATCCCAAGGACCCTCCCTGGGGGCCAGTTCCATGCATGCCTGAAACAGAAGGTGCAAAGGCAGCAACAGAGAGACTCACGTGCCCACAGCTCCCGTGCAGAAGAGCAAAGAAGCAGCACGACCGTTATGCCCACTATTGCTCGGCTCTGGGACGAAAGCTCTGCTGCTCAGAGCCTTTCTACTATGGGCCTGATGGCCACAGGGACACCCATGCAGCTGACCCAAGGGCAACTAACCTTGGATCTCCTTGTTTCCATCAGCGATGCTTCTATACTTCAGCTTTCACCCACTCAGTACACTTATATTGAGCTCCCACTCTGTGCATGGTCATCCACTAAGGATAACAGAACCAAGCAGAAACGAGGTTGGCCTCAGAAAGTTCACAGCTCAGATGTAGATTCATGCATAATCCATCGTCACAGTAAAGACACTAACACCTGTGAGAGAAGCACCATGACTGAGGATACCTACGTAAGACTCCTGGAAGAAGTGATACCAAGTAGTGAAGGGTAATGGGCACTGGGCCAGGAAAGACAGGGAAGGGTACTGCATGTGGAAGGAGCCCCAGGTAAATGCCAGAAATGGAAAAGAGCACATGAGGTTGAGATACAGGTGCAAGTGAGAGTGAGGAGAGGCAGGACACGAGAACACACCAGCAGCAGACAGTAAAGAGCCTTTGTCTCCACAAAGAATGGTGATCTCTGTAAGAAGGCTTTGGAGAAGCCACCAAAAAATGTTAAGAGGGGATAATATGATCATATCTGTGCTCTGGAAAAATAACTGACTTTAGTGTGGCCAGTGGGTTGGAGTAAGATAGGACTAGAGGCAAAATGGCAGCTTGTAGGTGTTTATATAGTAATTGAGATGAGGGTGGTGAAGGCCTAAAGTTATCTGGTGGCTGAAGAGATGTACTGGAAAGGAGGGCAGGATGGAAGCCAAAAAGGCAGGTGCAGATTTGAGAATAGCCCTCCACTTGTGAGGTCTGTGCTAACTTCAGGTAGTTAGTGGCAGAACTGAATTGAGTTGTAGAAGACTCAATTCAGTTAAGACAGCTGTTGAATTGGTTTCCTGATATAGAGAACACCTACACATTTGACATTATAAGTGTTGTGGGTACAAAAACAATGTAAGTAGAAACATACAAAAAATGATATAGATGATAAAACTGACAGACAAAATGTTCAAAGAACTATTATAAATTTGTTCTAGATAGTTGGGCATGGTGGCACACGCCCATAATCCCAGTACTTGCGAGCCTGAGCCAGGAGGATTGCTGCAAGTTTGAGGCCAGACTGGGTTACAAAGCAAGACCCTGTCTCAAAAAAAAATGTTTTTGCTGCAGGTAAAGAATGTAGAGGAAAATATGAGGATGAAGACGAGAGAAATGACAGATGTCATTAAAGCCCCAGTCAAACTTCTAGAGCTGGAAAACAATCCCTATACCAAAAATTACACTGTATGCAAGCAGACACTACAAAGAAATTATTAGTAAATTCAAGATATAGATAGAAATATTTCAAAATGAAACACATAGGAAAAAAATATCAAAAAATTCC
Organism: Dasyprocta punctata; assembly: GCA_004363535.1. NCBI lineage: Eukaryota > Metazoa > Chordata > Mammalia > Rodentia > Dasyproctidae > Dasyprocta > Dasyprocta punctata. Next base: position 79,717 of record RJWM01005991.1, read on the forward strand.
AAAGTGTCAGCAAATTACAGAATAGGCAATCTAGTAACTGCAGTTCCAGAAAAAAAATGAAGAGGGAAAGCAGAAAATTTTTGAAGAAATGATACCTTAACATTTTCATAGATGAAAACTCACAGATAAATTCACAGATCTAAAAATAACTAAAAAGGATTCAGAGAAGCATGAAGAAAACTACACTAGGACATTTTATAATTGAATTGTCGAAAAGCAGCAGTAAAGAAAAAATCTTCAGAGTAGACAGAAAAGCAGGGACATAGCAGATATTACAAAGAGAAGAACAACAAAAAAAAGAATGGGTATATACTTCTCACCCAAAACAATACAAATCAGAAGAAAGTATGGAAAGGAAAAAAAAGCCTGTCAATTTTAGTTCAATATATTACCAAAATATGTTTTAAAAATGAAGGCAAAATAAAGGCCATTTCATACAAAGAATCTTAATTAGCACTATAAGTGTTAAAGTAAATTTTTGAAGAAATAAGAAAATCATAATAGATGATAATTTGAATATACATAAGAAGAAAAATGATAAATACAAAGGTATCTGTAAAATATTTTACTCCTTAATAAAAAAAATCCAGGGACTGGGGGTATAGCTCTGCGGGACAGCACCTGCCTGACAATACAAGGTCCTGGGTTTGATCTCTGGTACAAAAGAAAAAGAAAAAAAAAATCCAGAACCTTCAAAATTATGTTCTTCTCCAATTGGGATTTATTCCAGGAATGTAAAGCTAATTTATCTTCCAAAAATCAATTAATAGGGTACATAATATTGAATAAAGGACAAAAACCAGATAATCATCTCAACAGATACAGAAAAACCATCTGAAAAAATTCAAATTCAATACCTTTTCAAAATAAGAAAAAAAAAAAAACTTGACAAATGAGGAACAGAAGAGGATTTCCTCAACCTGAGAAAAAAAATCAATGAAAAGCCCAAAAGTAGTATCATATTAAAGGTGAAAGACGAAATGAATGTCCTCCTAAGAGCAAGACAAATCTGTTTGCTATTATATTGGAGGTTCTAGCTAAGATGCTCAAGCAAGAAAATGAAATAAAAGGCACCTAGATCAGAAAGGAAAAAGTAAAATTATTTCCATTTTTAGATGACATCATATTAAGAAAATTTGAGATATTCGCTAAAAAACTATTAGAACTAATGAACAAATTCAGCAAGTTTGCAGAATACAAGATCAACAAACAAAATAAGTTACACCCTTATACACTCTCAATGAACAATCTGAAAATGAAATTAAGAATATAATTCAATTTACAAAACATCCAAAAGAATAAAATACTGAGGAATAAATTTTTTAAAAAGCTGTCCAAGATCTTACATTGAAAATTACGAACTTCTTTCAAAAAAAGCTGAAGAAATTCTAAATAAATTTTAAAAAGCATGCTGCATATATGAATCAGACACTAAATATTGTTACGATGGCAACACTTCCCAAATTGATGTACAGATTGACTGCAATCTCTATCAGAAAACCAGCTGGCTTCTTTACAGAAATTGACAAACTGATCCTAAAGTCATTTAGGAAAAATCAAGGGACCCAGAATAGCCGAAACAATTTTGAAAAGAAACAAAGTTAAATAATTTACATTTCCTAGCCGGGCGTGGTGCCTCACCCCTTTAATCCCAGCACTCAGGAGGCTGAGGTAGGAGGAGCGCTGTGAGTTTGAGGCCGGCTTGGGCTACAATGCGAGCGCAAGGCCGGCCTGAGCTACATAGTGCGACCCTGCCTCAAAAAACTAGGGCCGGGAGTTTGGCTCAATGGCTTATGTGCCTGTCTGGCAGGCGTAAAGTTGTGAGCTTGATCCCTGGTGCCGCAAAAAAAACAAAAAAAAAAACAAACAAAAAAAAACATTTACATTTCTTGATATAAAAACTTACAACAAAGCTATAGTAATCAAGGAAGGATAGTGTTGTTGTAAAGATAGATACATAGATCAATGCAATTGAATTGAAAGTGTAGAATAAACGCACATTTATAGTCAATCAATTTCCAGTAAGATGACAAGACCATTCAATGGGAGGAAAGAATAGTCTTTTCAACAAATAGTGCTGGGACAACAGAATACCCACAAGCAAAAGGATGAGCTGGGATCATGCTATAATTTGGATGTTGAATGTCCCCCAAAAGTGTATATATTAAAGGCTTGTTCCCCATGTTAGTGCTATTAGGAGATGCTGTGAGTCCTTAGAAAACTGACTTGCTGAAGGTTGTTGGGGATGAACCTCTGAAGGAGACTGTGATTCTAGTCTCCTTTTCTCCCTCCCTTTTGCTTTCTGGCTCAAGAGGTGAGCAGTTTGCTTCATCAAATGCTAATCACCACCACTATCCATCACACTCATTCAGAGGCCCAAAGTAATGGGTCCACCAAATCTTGGACTAGAACCTCCAAAATATGAGCCAAAACCAAATTTTTCTCTTTACAAGTTAACTGTTTCATTATAGAGAGGAAGGCACAGACCCCTACTTCACCTCAATACAAAAATAAACTTAAAATGAACCAAAGACCTAGTTAAATGTAAGAGCTGAAAATGTAAGTCTTAGAAGAAAATACCGGGATAAACTTTGGTGACCTTGGATTGGGCAATGACTTCTATATGACACCAACAACACAAGCAACAAAAGAAAATATAGATGAGCTAAACTTCATAAAAATTTCAAACTTTTTGCTGCAAAGAACACCATCAAGAAAGTGTAGACACATGAATGTAATCATTATGCACTGCAAACATGTACTAATAAAAACAAAAAACAAGACAAGAAAGTGAAGACAATCCTCAGAATGGACTAAATATTGAAAATAATACATTTGATTGAAGTCTTATATCGAAAAATACATAAAGAATGCCTGCAACTGTATAAAAAGGCAAATAACCCAATTAAAAATGGACAAAGGATTGGAAGATATTATTCTAAAGAACATATACAAATGGCCTATACGGTCATCATTAGCCATTAGGGAAATTTAAGTCAAAACCATGATGAAAACTTCTCACTAGGGCATCTATAATTCAAACCATATACAAATAATAACAAAACAGGCAAGGAATACAGAGAAAATGGAACTTTCATACACTAGTGTTGGGGATATAAAGCGGTACAGACACTTGGGAAAACAGTCTGGCAATTCCTCAGAAGGTTGAACACAGACCCTAGGCATAGACCCAAGAGAAATGAGAACATATGTCCACAAAAAAACGTGAACACAAATATTCATAGTGGCATTATTTATAATAGCTAAAAAGTAGAAACACCCAAATGTTTGACAATGAATGTATGGATAAACAAAATGTGATACATCCACACAACAGAATATGCATTCAGCAACATAAAAAAAAATGAAGTATGGATGTACTCTACAATATGGCTGTGTCCTGAAATCATTTTACTAAGGAAAGAAACAGTCACGAGACAACAGCACATACTGTGATTCCATTTATATGAAATGTCCAAAAGGCAAATCTATAATGACAGAAAGCAGATTATCCATTCTGTAAGGCTGGAGGAGGGGTTACTGATAGGAGAAAAGGGAAATTGCTAATGCAAGTGGTATTTGAGGGGGAAGGGAAGTAATGAAAATGTTTAAAAATTGATTGTAATGATGGTCAGACAACTTCTAACTATAGAACTGAATACCACATATAGATAAACTGTATGGCATGTGAATTCTATTCCAATAGGAGTATTATTTTTTGAAAAGATAACTGTTTAAAGCAAAAACTATAAAAATGTATTGCTGAGTTTATGACATAGGTAGAAGCAAAATGGATGACAGTAAAAGCACCAAGTGGGAATGAAATTACTGTTGCAAGGGTGTTATGACATTCATAATGATGTTATTCGAAAGTAGACTATGTGAATTGAAGAAATATATTGCAAACTTTAGAGCAACTGCTAAAAACACAAACACACAGAACCATAAAAAGTTATAGCTAATAAAAATAAAAGATAAAATTATGAAAAAATAACAAATCCTAGGGTTGGGTTATAAATCAGTGGTAGGGCACTTGCCTAGTATACACAAGACAATCCCTAGCACAACACAACACAACAAAACAAAACAAAACAAAATGGACTCTAATTCCAAAGAAATGAAGAGGAAAAAATTAACAAAGACCATGTGGGACAAACAGAATACATATAGCAAGATTACAGATTTAAACCCAACCACTGATAATAACTGAACACTCCAACCAAGAGCCAAATTTGCCAAAAATAGATAAAAATGACACAATTATATGCTCTCTACAAGAAAACCACTTCAATTATAAAGCCAGTGAGATTAAACGTAAAAGAATGGAAAGAGATATACCATGCAAACATTAATCAACAGAAAGCCAGAGCAACTGTACGAATACTTGACCAAATAGACTTCAAGAAATAGTACCAGGAATAAAGAAGAACATGTCATTCTGGGAGGTTGAGGCCGGAGGATTCTAAATTCCAGCCCAGCACAGGCAATTTAGTGCCTTAGTGAGACTCAGTCTTGAAATGAAAAATTTGAAATGGGGTGTGGATGTAGCGCAATGAGAAGACCCTGCGTTCAGATCGCAATACTACCAAAAAAAGAAAAAAAAAAAGAGAAAAAGACATAAGAAAAGGATATTTTATAATGATGAAAGGGTGAATGCTTTGAGGACATACACCAGTCTTAAATATTCATGAACCTAAGAGTGAAACTTCAACGCAACGCACAGTAAGAAAGAACGGATTGAACTGAAAAATAAAAAACTAAGAAGAAAGGGGTAGGGAGCAGCTCCAAAATGGAATTACAAGCCATGGTCATCAACACGATCACTGGAAATCAGGCTAAGAAAGAAAACGAGGACAAGAAGAAATTCTCGTGAAAAAGACTGAGAACCATCAGAATGGTAGACAGCAAACAAGGAGAGTGTGGGTCACGGACGGCCCAGGCAGAGTGAACAGCAGAGCGTGCTCCCTTCTGTCAAACGCTGCCGGAGGTGAAGCAGGAACTGAAGGCTTCTGCTGATTTGTAATCCGCGTGCCTGACGTGAGCTGCGTGGGTGCTGAAGCGAGGGCAGAAGTCCGGCTGTAGAGGACCAAGGCCCCGGCAGGAGTTGAGGAAGTGGAGATGGCAGGCACTGCCTTTGATTTCAATTGCTGGAGAAGGAGAGAGCTGGGGGAGATTGTGAAGTGGAGGTATTCTGGGTTGTTTTTAACTAGGTTACAATGGAAGGTGCCAGTAGAGTGGGGGAGTGAAGATTCACAAGAAGAAAGGATAAGCCAAGCATGAGGCACCTGGAGGCCAAGGAAAGGTTAGCAGATCCCGGGGAAGAGGCTGACTGGAACAGAGCCACCCGTCTCTCCATGCGAGGGGTGCCAGAGGCATGCGTGCAGGTAACCTTGGAGCCCAGGGCAGAGATTATAGAAATTTTCTCCTGACAAGTTTTGTTTTCTCTGCAGGGTTAGAGTTAAGGCTGACTGCTGAGAATACATAGGGGAGCTGTGGTATGGGAAAGCAGAGGGATATGGGAACTTTGAAATCAATGTGGGGGAGCTGGAGCGGCCTAGGCGGCAGGTCTGCCGGGCACTGCTGGGGCTTGGTTGAGGCTGTGGCTATCAATACAGTCTGGTGTCAGTTCACAGATGAAGAGAAACCCATTCCTCTAGAGAAGGCAGGCAGCTAACAAGTTCTAAATTTGGGGTCGGCCAGGTGGTGAAAGGTGAGCAGCTAAAGCAACATGCTGCAGGGTCCTGACAGGAAAGGAACAAGAGCTGAGTCAGAGCAAGGAGAAAAACTAGGAGTTCAGAGCCTGAAGGTCTCTGTGAGCTGATGCAGTGTCAGCGACGGAGATAAAATCCATAAAGAGACACAAAGAGATTAAGATGTCAGAAGTGGAACAGTTTCAAATGATGACGAGATGCCAGTAGTGAGTGGGTGGATGAAATGGAGGTGACATGCAACAAATTGAAGACAAGAAGAAATTCTGAGGTTGGGATATGAAGGCACCGTCCTCATGGACACAGAAGTTCCCAGTGTGGTAGTAAAACCTAGGAGGAGACACCATGTCCCAAGAGCCAAGGTTCTCTTGCTCTTCCAAATCTGCAGATGGCTGGACCATGTGACTGTGCCATCAATCATGACTGTTCCCAACTCACCAAGATGTGCCCTCGACCCTGAGGCTCCCTGGTTCCTTACTTCTCCTGTGTACCTTACAGGACAGGTCACCACCACAGGTGACATCTCATGCTTGTTGGCACCCTCTTCAATGCAGTTTTGCCTGGTGGTAAGGGATGCTGGAAGAGCCTTTTAGCAAGAAAGAGCCACAGTGGTGCTGGGGGCAAATCCCAGAGATCCAGTATGGCTAGGAATCCCTGCTAGGCAGCCATCAGCTATAGATATATAGTCCACACTATGCCCAGGGCCTTCATATACATAAGGCAAGGTCATAGCCAAAGGACCACTCACTCCCAGTAAGCCCCTTTGTCTCCCACATAGTGAGCTGGGCTTCCTCATCTTCAGTGTGTAGAAAGAGCACTGAGCAGGTGGTTTGGGTTCTAGGGCTCTAATTCTGACTCTCCATGAACTTGCATTGTGACCTTGCCCTGAGGCCTTGGTTGTGCCTTAAATAAGAGGCTGGATGTGGGATCTCAAAGACATTTGCAGCCTTGACAGTCAACAACAGGATGGTGGGTGCAGGAAAAAAGACTCACCAATTCATGTCATTCAAAACACACCAGCTACGGAGTTGGAGTCCTGCAGCCTCATTACAGTCACCACAGCAGGGACGTCCCTCTGGGGTATCTCCTAGCGCCCCTCCCAACCTCCTCCTCCATAACTCTGAACCAGGTTCAATTGATATACTCCCCACCTCACTCTCTACCTGGGACTTTCCTTAGGCTAAAAAGTCAACCTGGCCTGAGGCTGTGTGAAGGAAAGCAGGTTCCTGTCATGGGGCTACACCTGAGACCCCCAGTTCTTCACAGAGCTTCCCTTTTATGGAACAATTATCACAAATCTCATCAATGTCTCAGGACCAATATCCATGAAGGGGCAAATCAGAGTCTCGGATGCCCGCTATTTCTCTGGTCCTTTTGAAGGGCAGGCAGAGTCCCAGGTGCTGGGTTCCCCCAGCAGCCACTCTGCAGCTTGGGAGGGCATTTCATCATCTTGCCTCATCTGTAGCCAGGGCTGAGCAGCTCCCTTCACAGGGCAGCTATTTCTTATCACCCTCTGGGGCTAAGAAATACACCCTAGGGACTACAAATAAGGTCCTTGTCAGGAGTCCTGGGTAAAGGCTGCTCCTGACTGCAGAAGACAGGCCTGGGGATGACAGCCTGGCTCAGGGCATATCTGGGTCTAGGTAGATGGGCAGTGGGGACAGGAGGCTCTAGTACCCCTCAGTGATTCTGGGACATGCGTGGATGATACCTCCTGCCTGGGGAAGTCTGACTGAATTCTGGGGTATGGATGCAAAGAGCCCAGGCCTTTGGGTCTCCCATTAGCACCATCTGGCTAGAATCAGGCCAAGAGGACCACAGGAATCTGAGCAACAAACCAAGCCCACAGTGAGTGCAGATTCTGTCTAGCAGTCACAACCTCCCCTAAGCCCATACTGCGCGCACACACACACACACGCACACATATCAACACTAATGGGGTCCATGTCACACATACACACACCCAACACAAACGGGGTCCACAGCTCCCAAGCTGCCTATGCCCTCCTCACCCCTCCCCACACAGTCTCGTGTGGATGGCCTCCCCAGGGGCAGCACTCCCTCCTCTCCAGCCAGCTCACCCAGCGATCTCCCTTCCTTCCTTCCAGTACTTCCTTCTGCTTGATCTCCTAGGAGGAAAAGAAGGCGTGACTCTCCACACCCTTGCTGCCTCACCTCCTCATCCCCACCTGTTGCGCAGCCAGGCCGAGGTCACTCGGAGCCTTCAGTGCTTCC
>RJWM01005992.1:0-43215 GCA_004363535.1 Dasyprocta punctata
TGGTGATGGTGGTGATGATGGTGGTGATGGTGGTGATGGTGGTGGTGATGGTGGTGATGGTGATGATGGTGATGGTGATGGTGATGATGGTGATGGTGGTGATGATGGTGGTGATGGTGGTGATGATGGTGATGGTGATGATGGTGATGGTGATGGTGATGATGGTGGTGGTGGTGATGATGGTGGTGATGGTGGTGATGGTGGTGGTGGTGATGGTGGTGATGATGGTGGTGATGGTGGTGATGGTGATGGTGACGGTGATGGTGATGATGATGGTGATGGTGGTGGTGATGGTGATGGTGGTGATGATAGTGATGGTGATGATAGTGATGGTGGTGATGATGATGGTGGTGATGATGGTAACAATGGCTATGACAATGGTAAGAATGTTGGTGATGGTAGTGATGGTGATGATGGTGATGATAAACATTTACCAATCACCTGCTATGTGCCAGGCAATATTTTACAAGCTTACCAACCATTAAATCACTTGCTCCTTGCCACACCTCTATTAGGTTAGTAATAGGGTTTCCCTCATTTTACTGAGCAGACACAGCAAGACAGCTTACTGCAAAGCCTGAGGCCAGGTGGGTAATGCTGGCTGTGATCACGGATTGTTGATTCAGGGTCAGAGTCCTCCCCGTTCCCTGGGTGGGGTGACTCCAGGATAAGCTACTTGAGGCAGACACGAGTCCTGGGTCCACCTGCCCACTGGAAGCCTCTGTGCGTCTGGTGCAAATACGGATCCTGAGCCACTGCCCACCCCTTGCAGCCAGACCCCTCAGGACGTGCGTTTTCACAAGGTCCTGGGATGACTCCAGGGCAGCTACCGGGGGCCAAGGGGTGCACCCCGGGTGATCAGCCCACAGGGAAATCAGGTAGGGCAGGGCTGGGGACTGTTGGGCTGTCTCTAAGCAGGTTTCCCATCTGTCTGCTGCTGTCCTTGTCACCCACATCACACTACCATCATCCTGGTGGTGCAGAGCCCAGCTGGGAGCTCTCTGGTGCCCCTGTCGTAGCCTCTGCCTGCCACGCAGATGGTCATGTGTAACAGCAGGTGGAGGCAGGTGGCCCTCCTGGTGATGGTTCTACCTGCCCTGTCCTCATGGCCACCGCTCCCCTTGGGACTGGGGTGCTGACTGTCCTCTCCCTGGAAGGCACAGGCTCTCCTGACCCTGAGGTTCAGTCTTCAATGCCTCCAATGGGAGTGCCCTTCCCCCATGGGCATTGGTTGACTCGTTCTATTCTGTCAGGTCCTGGAAATGTCACCTCCTCAGAGGACCCCAGGGAACCACCAGAAGTGAAGCCCCATGCCTGCGACCTTCTGCACACTCACGGTCACTTGGCTGTCCACATGGACGTACCTAGGGGCTGTTTGCCTAGTGCCTGATCTGTCTCAGACCTTGTCCCTAGCTGGGAGATGCAGGGAACCCCAGGGCTTCCCTGTTTTTTTGTGGATTTGTTTTCCTTGCTGGCTGTCCCGCCTACCTGCAGGTCAGGCTCCTGGGTGCTGTGTGGCCCCAGGGTGTCTGGCACCTGTCTGCCGGCCTGCTGAGAAGGTGAGGAGCTCCGGGCACCAACTGCGGTTGTGGTGCTTACCCAGGCCCCGCTGTCCCCTCCTCCCAGTACAGAGCCCTCGGGACACAGGATGGCCTGTCTGGGTGTCCTACACCCTTCCCCCTGAGTGTGCGGGACAAGGGTGAGAGCCCTACTAAGTGTGCCACGGCCTGAGAGGAACCCGTGGGCCCGGGTGGCACGGAGCTGTGACTAGGCTGAGATCCGAGCCTGAGGCTTCCCTGGCTGCCTGTGGCCGTTGGTGGTTTTGGCTGGGTCCTTGCTGCTTGCTGGGGACCAGGGGAGGGAGGAGGTAAGATGGGCTGGAGGGAAGTTTGGCACGGGCTGGGCTGGGGTCTCTCTGGTATTCTGTGCAGTGCTTGGAGCTCGGTGGGTGGGTGCTTAATAAATGTTTATTATGAGTAATAAAACCAACCTTATTTACACTAGGCCTGTCTCCAAAGACCACTTTACATACTTAAAAATAACCTTCATCAGCTCTCCCAATACCCTCCAGAGATGGGGTCGACTCTGCTGTTTGTGAATGGACAGAAAGGCCCAGAGAGGGGCAGCAAGAGCTGGGGGAGCCCAGGGCCCAGCCCGGCCTCCCCAGAGTCCACATCTTGGGCTTCTAGGAGCACAGGACACAGTGGGTAACTTCCAGCTTTCTTTCTAGAGTGATTTCAAGGTACTGCAGACTGAATGGTGCCCTCAAATCCCAAAGCTGATGACATAAAACAGCCTCCAGACCCCCTCCCTGTGGAGCTCAGGCTCCCGGGGTCCCCAGTAGCAGGACAAGGCTATCGTGGGGTCTCAGGCAGGTGAGCCCTAGAGTGTCCCCGAGATGCCTGGTTCCAGGCTCCGCCAGCCCCGTGCTGGTGTGCAGGAGGCCCAGCCCTCTGCTCCCGGCCTCCTCAGTCTCTACCAGGCATCTCGGAGCCAGGCTGTCGCGGGCCCGGAGGGGGCGCTGCTGGAACGTCACCGTCCGCCCCTTAGCCCACCCACTGCCCTGCGGCTGGGCACAGGCCAGCACCTGCCGTCTCTCTGGGATTCTGGACAGAAGGAGGAGTGACAAAAGGGACCCTACAGACAGCACGGGGGGCCTTGTGGGAATAGCAGTGGCCTCAGAAACCTCTGCTGCCCCAGCCCCCTCCCCGCCTTTCCCTTTCTGCAGGCTTTCCCTGGCGCCCCCTCAGACTGTGCCCTGTCCCCGCCCCCACTCTCCCACCTGGCCTCCTTTCTCGCTTTCCTTCTTCCCCGCCTCCTCCGTTTCTCCCTCTCCCTCTCCTTGTGCTGTCCCCTGCTCCCTGCCACTGCTCCAATTCTCCCTTTCCCCGCCTCGGTCTCCATCACCTTCTTGGTCTTAGTGTCTTGCTCCTCCTCTGCCCCACGGACACCCCCGGACCCTGCCCCTCCTGTCCCTGAGCCCTCTCCGCACACACAGGGACGGCCAGAGAGCTTCCCGGACACCAGCTGTGCCTCGGTTTGCACACACACATGAGGGTGCACCCAGGGGAACACGGCCCCGTGCCTGGAATTCACCCCACTTCACTTCCGGGGCACAAGGCCGGCCCAGGAAGCGGGGGGAGGGAGATGCCTTCTGAAGGCAGCAGGGAGTTTATTTTATTTTTGGGGGGCTGGATATGGAACCCAGGGCCTTGCACACGCTAAGTACATGCTCTGCCGCTGAGCTGCGCCCCCTGCTGTCTTGGAGGGATGCAGAGCGTTTCAAAATAGACCGATTCCTGGGCGCTCGCCAGTGAAGACGCTGGCCCCGCTGATTAATCTTCAGAGCTCCCTGTAAACCCGCGCTAGGTCCCGAGGCAGCGGCCTCCCACCACCCTTTACAAATCCCACCAGAGGCCGTGATCCCGACAGCGTGCCTCCTCTGGGAGGCGCAGGATTAGAGGGGAGGGAGAGATCTTGCCCGGGAAGCTGGTCCGGCACAGGGAAGCACAGAGCCAGGCCTCTGCAGCACTGGCTGCGCGCCCTGTCCACGCCTGGGTGGGGCCTGAAGGACATTGCTCCAGCCCAGGACTCAACTGTGATTTGAATTCTAAAACCTGACAGCTGGAAGAGACCCGCGGATCCTTCTCGTGACCTGACGCGTGGCCTAAGTGTCCTCCCATGCTGTCCGCACCCCACCCCTGGACACCGTTCCCCAATCCTGGGTGCTTCCGCCTCTCACCTCTGGGCCACTGTCCGTGGGACAGGGATTTTGCCCGGTCCGGCCCGAGTGCCGCACGCACCACGTGCACAATAAATGCCTGCAGAATGAACGAAGGAGCCCCCAGCTCACACAGCCACACAGCACTCGGCAAGTCCCTGAGTCTCCCCAGGACCCAAGTCCTCCAATGACCATAAGCTGTTTGGTCCCAGCCTGCCGGGTCTCTCCCTGTAGATTTGAACCAGAGCCCCCGAGACGCAGACCACGAGTCCTTGTTCCAGCGGCAGGCACCTTCATCTTCAGCAGCGGAGCAAAGGTCCTGTGGCAGACCCTGGCGCACTCACTGTCCCCAAGACCCCAGTGTGGAGGAGGAGTCCAGGACAGACAGGACGGGGGATGCTGGGCTGGAAGGACACGACTGTGGTGCCTGCCTCAGAGGTGGCAGCCAGTGGGCAGCTGGGGACATTCCAGCTTGGGGCTGTGCTCACAGTGGGGTGGGGGACAGAGGACCAGGGGGCTATTGCAAGCTCTCACGGAGGCAGAGAGGGGACACCCAGCCTTTCTGGGGTGGGCCTGGCAGCCCCAGACACATGGGGACAGGAGGACCAGCTGGATGGTGTCACGTGGGTGACAGGAGGTCTAGTCCCCTCAGCACAGAGGTCGGAGGTCGTGGTGGATGAGGGACCTGGCACGCGTAGGAGGCACTATGGGAGACCCCAGCCCTGCTTCGCTGCCAACTGGAGTTCAGTCAGCCTCCTGAGCTACCTTGTGCGACAACTTGGGCATCTCCAGACTGCAGGGCAGTGGGGCATCGCTGAAAAAGAGGAGCTAGCATTTCAGGACGCATGGGCAGCGTGGCCAAGTCCCAGCCCGTCGGGGAGGTGGGCAGCTGTCAAGGGCACAGGGGTGGCTGTGGGCGCAGGCAGAGCCATCCTGGCAGTTGGGGTGAGCGCCCAGAGCCCGGCAGACACCCCTGCCTGCGGCGTCCAGGCTGTGCCGCCGTCCCTGATATCAAACTGAGCCGTGCCCCAAAAGTGCTGAATTAAACAGCTTAGTGCTCCACGTATTCAGACCCTGATGAAACACCACAAAACAGGCTGAGTAACAGTGGTCCCGTGCCACTGCTGTAACTTTTTCCCGAGGTTGTTACAATAGCAGATTTTAGAGCCGCTGAAATCTCTAGGCGTGTGTGTGTGTGTGTGTGTGTGTGTGCACGCACATGTGTGTGTGTGGCGGCTTCAGGTCTCCCCTGGGCAAGAAGCCTCTGCTTGGCTCCTCCTGTCTCTGCCTACATCTCCAACTCCTCCTCTCGGCCACGACTCTTGGGTGGGGAGAGAGCCCGGATGAAACCTCCGTGCTGTCTCCAGAGACTTGGAGCGGCGGCCGGGAGACCCTGAAGCCTGCACCGTCCTTCCTCCTCCAGCCAGGGGCTGGGCCCGGGGCGAGGGCCTGTTCTCTCCCATCCCGGAGCTCGGGGGCATGGGGCAGGGGACTCTGGTGTCTGCTGGGTGGCAGATTTGAGGGGTCCTGCACGAGGGGCGGGCCTTGCTCTGCCGGAGAGAGCCCCTTGGTGCAGTTGGCCTGCTGCCTGCCCTTGGCAGCCGCGTGTTGGCGTAGGCGGCACTGCCTGCAGGAGCTGGGGCCACCCGCCGGCCCGTCTCACCCCTGCTGGCTCCTGGGAGGTCTCCAGGCAGTGCTGACCTCAGGCCTGTGCGTGGACGCTTCAAACCCAGATGCTGCTGGACAGGGCAGCTCCTCATCTGCCCGGAAGCCCCCTGACACCCTGCGCACCCAGGTCCAGCTCAGCTCCAGCGCCCGTCTGACCCCCGTTTCTGCCCTGGTCACGGCATGAGGCTCTGACTCCTCAGGGCTCTGGGCAGTGCTCTGGATGCCCTGGGGCTGCAGTGAGGTGGACACGCAGGTCCCCTCCTCGCCTCCGGCCCTGCTCCCCGCTGCCCCTTCAGACTGCCCACCCCAGCACCATTAGCTCAATGCTCTTCTCTAAGGGAACCACGTGGGCAACTTGACAAAGCGGCTCCAGGCAGTGTCACTGTGGAGTGAATGGAGCAGGGAACCGAGTGTGGCACCCCTGGGTCTGAGGCCAGCGGAAATGCGTAGCGGCGACCTCCAGCGTCATCTGTCACTCCTGCCCACCCCGCCCTGGTCCAGCCAGCCTTGCTGTCCCTGGGTGTCTGAAGGCCCTTGTGGCTGGTTTGGGGGTGTGGACACACTCACAGCACAGTGGCCATGGATCCTTGGGGTCCGATGGGTTCGCAGACAGTCTTATCTCATCCGTGGCTCATTTCACAGAGGAGGGAACTGAGGTCCAGTGGGGACAGGGTATCTCCTGCCCCACAGCACTTGGCTCCCAGCCCTGAGTGCCCCCCAGGGTGAGCCTCAGACATGTCTGGGGATGGGGGTGCGGGACCTGGACCCTGGACCCTGCCCCCTCACTTTGGGAGAGGGGAGTGTGTGGTGGGGTGTGGAGGAGGAGAATGACCCCCTGCACTTGGACTCTAGAGCTCTTTAGATCTGATTTAACCTGGGCCTCTGGCTCCAGAGACCTGTGAAGTTTTTTTGGAGGGAGGTGTGTTTATTTTTACAAAGAGTCCCCCAAACCACAGAAAAATCACGTTTTCCTAAGAAACTCGGAGGGCCAATCTCTCATGCAAGAACCCGGATGTGTTGGGGAGGCTCTCTGGAAATCTGATGCGTGATTCCTCCTTGAATTCCCTTCCCGAGAGACCCTGAGGCCCATCCCGCCGACCTAGCCCCAGCCCCAGCCCCCACCACGCCTCACACTGAGCTGCGGGGCTTCCACAGGCGCCTCTGCGGAGCTCTAAACCTCAGCCCATGGAAAAAACACGAAGCCGGCGGCCAGGCCCTGGTCTCCCTGTGCTCCCTGATCCTTTAATCTGAGGCTATTAAAACTTCATTCCACTCCTATTGGTAAACCATCAATCACCCTCGCCAAGGAGCCCTGGCTGTGAGTGCCGGCAGGCAGGTGGGCGGGCGGGCAGGCGGCAGAGAGGGCAAGCTGTGGCCCCAGGGGCCCAGGAAGTAGAGACCCCCACCCCCACCCAGAGGCTCCTGTCCCCTGGCAGAGCCCGGGCAGCCAGGACCATGTGGTCTTGACAAGGACAAGGTCGCTGGGCAGGGGGCAGGAGGCAGAGGCGGCATCTGGGGATGAAGGAGGGGTGGGAGTGGGGGTGGCCCTGGAGGCCACTCCTGGGACCCCGGCAGGTGGGGGCAGTGTGACCATCAGTACCACCTCCTTTCTGAGCACCCACGGGTGCACTTTCACCACAGCCCCTTTCTCTGGGTGGTTCCACATTTCCTTCTCTGCCCAGACTCACCCTGGTCTTTGGGGAACACGGGGCCAGGACCCTAGCCCTTTAAGGCAGCCTTACAGAAACGCAACAGCAGTTTGGTGCTGGCAGGATTATGGGTCTTTTTCTTAATTAAAAAAAATCCAATTAAATTAAGATATCAGAACTAAATAACGCTTGAGTCATTAGTGTGACTTTTATCTTAATGACTACAGCTGCCGAAATCCTTCTTTAATTTTGTGGCCTCCTGCCACAGCAGCGGGTGAATGGGTTCTGCTGGGTGGTGGCTGGCCCCGCACCCCGTGGAGGGTGGGACGCGTGGGTCCCCAGCCTGCTGACCTCTGTCTGGGACAGAGGGACAGGTGAGGTGGTGTGGGAGTAGGGAGGTAGGGAGGGGCTGGGGCACCCCTGCCCGGCCTCCTGGAGCCGCACCTGCTGCCTCGCAGGCCTCCACGTGGGCGACTTTGGAAGGAGCCACGGTGGGTCCCTGGCTATGGCGAGGACCTTCCCTGGAGCCGGAGGAGCGGCCCAGAACCTCCTGGGTCCTCCACTTTGGATGTGGGGTGGGGGTGGGGCCTGCGGGCTCCTGGTCTCCATGGACGGCTGCCTCCCTCCTCAGGCCCCCTCTCCTGCCAGGTTCAAAGGGAAATGCCAGTTGCTCCGGGATCGAATCCAGTCCCGCCTGGAGCTGCGGCTGCAGGCCCAGGGCCTCTGCCTAGGCCAGGCGCAGTGCAGGCCCTGTGGCCTGGGAACAGCTGAGCCCGGGAAAGCAGAGGTAAGAGGCTTGGAGTCCGATGCCAGAGGGGAAGCGGGCACAGGACCGCGCTGGGGAGGCAGAGGCCTGCGGACAGCTGGTACCCTTTGCTGCAGGAGTCCACGGGAAGTCGGAGCACGCCCTCCCTTCTTCCTCCCTTCTCTCAGTGCTCAGACCCCGCAGGCCCCGGCCTCCTGGAGCCCCCCACAGAGACACTGTGGCCCCTGAGGGCGGGGACGCTGCCAGCTCATAGCACACTCGCAGGTCCTGCGCCCCGGCCGCAGTCTGGCGCATAGCAGGTGCTCAGTAAATCCGCACCACTTAACTGACCGAAGGGAGCTGGAGGAGAAATGGAGCGAATCCTCCCACTGAGCTCCGCCTTCTTGCCACGGAGGGATGCTGCTTCACCAGTAATTTTTAAAAGCACTGAAAATTATAGTTTTCATTTGCTTTCCTACTAGAAAATGCAGACCTAGAGAGAAAAAGGCGCTAGGACACCCTGGGTCCTGGATGGTCACGGCTGGGAGACAGCTGGGAGGGCACGCAACCGAAACCCTTGCTGCTCCTCGGGGAGCGAGCTTGGGGAGCAGCCTGCTGCCCACGCTCTCAGGGCTCCGGATCCCCATGATGGTCCTGTTCAGACACCACAGGGTCCAGCCAGGCCAGGCGAGGCCCATGCACTGCCTCAGGTTTTGGGGGCCGTGCATGCTCGGGTGCCCAGCTGGGGTGCGCTGCAGCTGTACCCGGCCCATAGACAGGCCACTCGAGGCTGAGTTGAGTGGGGTCCCTCCAAATTCGTCCCCACTTGGGACCTCAGAACGTGATATTACTTGGAAATCAGATCTTCACAGATCTATCCATTTAATTAAGAATGGGTTGCATGGGGTTAGGATGGGCCCTAAACCCAAGCTCTCATCCTCATAAGGCGGAGGAGATTTGGACCAGAGACGACGACCCAGCCCACGTGACCACGGATCAGAGTGAGTCATGGCTCAGCAAGCCACGTGTCGCCGGGGGCTGCTGGCCACCCCCAGAAGGCAGAAGAGGCAGGAGGGTCCTCGGGTTCTTAGCTCCCTGCACTGTGAGACAGTTTGTATCTTCTAAGTCACCTGGTTTGTGGTACTTTGAGGGTACCCCCAAGCTGCTCCACACCCCAGGGCTCAGTGGTGGCGGAGGCCCCTTCCCTCCGGCTGACCCCCCCGCCCCTACCCTTGGCCTGCAGTTGTGGTACCGGAAATAGAATGTGGGTGCCCTGGAGGTGGGCTCAGGGAATGACCAAGTCTCCGTGGGGGCTTGGCCTTTAGTGTCCCCCGCAAAGATCACCCTGGGGGCGAGGGCAGCGAGGGCTCGCACAGAACCTGCCAGGACTTTCCAGGAACCGCTGCCTAACTTAAACCCTAGGCCTGGCCTCTCCTGCCTTCCTCCCTTCCTCTCTCTCCCCGCGCCCTCTCTCCCTCCCTCCTTCCCTCTCCTTTCCTGTGTTCTGCGTTTGCAGCACTGGGGATTGAACCCAGGCCCACTCCACTGAGCTGCACTGACCCTGCCCTTGAAGCCACAGAGCCTTCGAGGGCCTCCCTTCCTCATCCCGAGGGTGCAGGTAAACAGGAGTCTCAGGGCCGCCGCCAAGGCGAAACCCTTCTGGAGGTATTTGCGGAGCGGGTCCTGTGAATGTGGCTTTCAGGTGGCTGCCAGGAGCAGGAAGCCACCGGGCCTTCAGGTCTGAGTTGCAAGCTGAGCTTCTCAGGGGACCCAGCCCCCAGCCCTGTCCACTCTGGGGGCCGAGGGGAGATTGACCCACAGGTACAGCCCTGGGTCTCCCCAAGAAAGAAAAAGGATGAGAAGGGCCATGACGGGGTGGGGCTGGGAGGAGGGAGAGAAAACGAGGGGGCGTCTGCTTGGGCTCCAAGAGGCTCTGGTCCCTGCTGTCTTCCCAGGTCTTACCCACGTGCACCCCAAGATAAGTGTCACCACTTTAAAAATGGAAACAAATTCTCCTTCGCTGTTCATGGCTCTGTCAATCGAAGTTGCCAGTTTCCTCGGGTTCTAAACGAGGGAGGGCTCTGCAGGCCCACGAATAGATGCTCAAGGCTGCGGGCCATCCCGCCCCAGGACAACGGGGCCGGCCGCTGTCCTGTCCCCTCCTGTCTCCTGGCTGGAGGGCATGGGGCTGCCTGCTGGGTATGGGAACATCCCTGCTTCACAGTTTACCGAGAAGCGCCCGCGTTCACACATCATTACCCCGTGTTGACAGAGGCGGCTGATAACTTGTGAGCCCCTTCTCGGCTCCATTAGCAGATTGTGGGGGTGGGGAGCACTCAGGCTGGGGCCCCGCCTGCTGACTTGGGGAGCAGTTCAGCTGGTTTCTGCTCAGAAGAGCCTGGCTCCTGCTTTCGGGGGATACAGAAAGCCCAGTTAAGGGGTCCCAGGAGTCAGGACAATCATGAACATTTACTTCTGCTTATGTCCTGGGAGAGAAGGAAGATCACAGCTGTGGACACACAGGGAGAGGGTCAGGTACGTTTAGTGCGCGAGTGAGGCTGACAGTGGAAGAGACGACCAAGAGGTCAGACACGGGCAGGGTGGAGGCGGTGACAGGAGGAGGAGCAGAGGGACGGCAGTTCAGTTTGCTTTCCTCCCGCTCACAGCTTCACGACGTCTGGCAGCTGTGGGGCCGGGCTGAGAAGGAGTAGGTTCGGCAGGAGCTTGCACTGTGATCTATTAGTAATGTCTGCCCTGGGAGAAGGAGGGGAAGATGGCTGCTGGTGGGTTTGCTGTCCCTGAGTTTATGACAAGTGATTTAGAGTGAGGATGGGGAAAGCAATGTCATCTTCTAGAACATTCCTCCGACAGGACCCAGGTGAAGGAACATTCTGTTCTACCCATTCCCACTTCCACTGACTCCTCTGTCCTCCCAAGCCCAGAGGGAGGGTCTGTCACAAAGACTCCCTCCACCCCAGCCACTGCTTCATGCGGGTAGGAGAGAGGTGCTCCATGCTGGACCACCACCTCCAGGTTCACCTTTGGCCCTGGGAGGTCACCCCTCAGCACACAGTCAGGGGCTGTAACTGGGCACCCCGTTTTTCTCTGCACCCTATCAGGGAGCTGGCCAGGCTGTTCCAGATCCAGTGCCTCGGCCTCAGGACGGGAAGTAGAGAGCAGGGCTCACCTGCTTTGGGTCACACGGCCACCTGCTGACACCCGCGCAGTGACCAGAGGGACGGGGATCAGGGTGGCTGCCAGCTAGGCCAGGTGGGGTTGCTCCCGGACTGTCACAGCCAGGGTCAGGCCAAGACAGGTGCAGCCACGGCCCCACGGGGATAAAGTGAAGGTGACTCTTCGCAGGGGGCTGTGTGAAGGCACCAGCCAGGGGCCCGTCATGGCCTTGGGCCTGAGATGCTGCCTTTCTGAGCTGGGTCAGCCCCTGTGGCTGTCGCCCTGGCTCTGTCCAAACAGGCTGGCGTGCGCAGGGTCAGAGCAGGGCTCGGACCCCAGCTCCACGGTCTCCTGGCTGTGTGACCTCCGGCAAGTCCCTGACCCCTTCTGAGGGGCTTCACGTATAGGAGCGGGATGCACACACTCTTGTATTTCAGTGTGGACTACATGAGAGGATTTAAAAAGCACACAACCTGGCCCTGGCTCGGCTCTGCACTGGGGTCCCACTCGCCCACTTGTTTCTGGGGAGCCTCAGATATGGGTTTTTCTCCTCTGAAAGACCAGCCAGCTGGGAAGACCAGAGAACCCATTTGGGAGCCGTCCTGGCAACCCGGCCCAAAGGCCAGGTACAGGGCTGGGACCCTGGGAGTCACAGAAGACCCAGGGACACTGGCAGGGCCCCCATGTTGCTCCACGCTCTCCTCTGGAGTACCGGGAGCTACTGACTCAGGACCATCCTCCAGCTAGTGGGGGCCTGATGCCGGAGCCACAGGGGACGCATGCAGGTGCTCGGAGATGGGGAGGAGGACGGAGGTCTAGGAAGGAGGCGGGGGCCTCCCACTCCCACGCTCCAATTCCCTCTCCCCACAAACACCCACGTTCACATGCACATGCAAGCGCACACGTGTACATACTCACATACATACACAAGCAGGCCCTGCAGCCTCCAGCCGGCTCCCAGAGCCCAGCTGGACCCCAGGACGAGGTGCGCTCCTCCTCTCCATGTCGCCTTCTGGTGGGAGCCCCGATCTGGCAGAGGCCAGCAGAAGAACAACTGTGCCCAGCACCTGCCTCCCCAAAAGGGGTGCAGACACAACCGGCCTTTCCAAGCCAATCCTGCTCTCAATAAAACTCGGCCCAGAGAGTCCCTGTGTCTGCCCCAGTCAGTAAGGTGACAAGAATCAACTAAAACGAACGGGAGACGCTTTTGCCTTGTTAAAGAAGTCAAGGAAGGAAGAGGAACAGGAAGAGGTGGGATCTTTAGATAATGAGGCCAGGTGGGCGTGGCCAGGGAGACAGGCAGCTGGGCGGGGTCAACTGGGGGGCCAGGGAGGTGGGCTGTGACCAGGTGGGCGGGGCCAGGGGAGACAGGTGGGAAGTGCAAGGCGTCCCCACTCTGGTCTCAGGACCCCTGGACCATCACCCTGTACCTCTCTCCCAGGCCAGCATCCGCAAAGAGGGGCCTGAACTTAACGTCCACCACACCAGCCCTCTGCATTTACTTCTGTTGGTGTTTGAAAACTGTGGGTTTAAATCTCTATATTCAAAGTTGGGCTTGGCCAGCCCTTGGGACCCCCCTCCAGAGTCTCCCCTGCTCTCCCCTCCACGTCTTCCTAACCCTTACGACTCTCAGTCTGCTCCCACAGGTGCTGTGGTCCCTGAGATGGGCCTAGGCCCTCAGGGTCCTGGTCCGCGAGAACCTGGTGACTTCTCACACACTCCCCCCTCCATGGCCTTATCCTGGTCGCTGTCAGAACCAACCCCACCATTAGCTGCAGAGATGCACAACAACCTGTTTCTGGGTTTCTGTTTTTCCTCTTGGCCCAGTGGGCCTTTGCTTTATTTACGTATGAGTCTCAAAGGTCACTCGAGGACGTTGCCTAACTGATACCAGGCCCCGGTAAGCACTGGGATGGGGCGCAGCTTTCTCTGGGGCTGGGCAGGCCCTCGGCACCGCTTCCCAGCTGGACCCTGAGAGCCCCAGGGCTCCGAGAGGAAGGAAGTGCGTCATCCTGCTTCTGACACATTTTCTGATGCCGTCCAAGCAGCTCAGGTGCTGCAGGCACCGGGGCGAGGGCCTGGGGTCGGGGGGTGGGCCGGGGGCTGGCTGGTGACAGGAGAAGACCCCCTGCCATCAGCTTCCTGCTGCTACCCAGGACCAGCCCCGGGAGGAAATGAAAAACTGTGGCACCCGGCAAGGTTTACCTTCATTCCTAAGCTTGTTGGGGCTGCACCCATCCTCCAGGAGAGACCAGGGGACCAGGATGGAACCACCAAAGGGCCCTTAGAAGCTGTGGGTCAAAAATCACAGAACAGCACCCAAGTAGGATGACAAGACCACCCAGCTGGTGCCGATGGTCCAGTTTAATGATTGACTTTTGTTTATTGTAAGTATTCGTTGTTGTTTCTCTTTCAGAACTGTGTAACACCTGACTGCTATGATGCGCACCCGAGGGCAGGGCAACCTGTGCCAGGCTGACGCACACTTTTGGTTCTTTTGTCCCTGGCAGGCATTGCTAATCAATCATGTCACTGTTTCCCCTGATCCTGGAGGTGGCTTCAGATTCTTTCTGACAACTGCATTAAGGGCACACTGGGGCAGAAGGAGGGGGTCTGCCCAGTGAGGCGGCCTCGAGAGGGGGTTCGGGAGGAAGTGAGAGATTGGCTGTGCACAGGCTGACGGAACACATGGGTAAGTATATTTCAGGGTAACAGGAGACAGCTTTTTATCGGAAAGGATAGGTATAAAGATGGAGTAACCACGCTGGGGCCGTATGCGTGAGATAGATACATCCTCCAGCTCCCTCCCCTGAGAGGCACCCAGGTGTGGTGACACTGTAGAAACAATGAACAAACACACACACACACACACACACACACACACACATGCGGGAAGATCACTTTCCACAGAGAGAAAGCAGGGTTCTATGGAGACATAGCTGATCCCAGGAAGTAAAGATGGGAATGAAACATCTTGTTTAGAGAACAAGGAAGTTGTCAAAGGTTGACGGACTAATATCCAACCACACGGAAGCCCGAAGTGACACCAGCCACGCCTGAGGCCGTGCGACCACTGAAACAAATGACCGTGGTGATGGGTTAGAACTTGTTGAATAAAACGGGAAGCTGTAAGTCTGTAAATTGTAAAATGTGATTACTGATTACACTGAAGATTTGATGAGGAATGATCTCAGAGCATCTTTTTGCAAAATACTCGTTAATATGAAGGGAAAGGATGGCGTCACAGTGTCCCACCCCTGCAAATGTCACCTTTGTCCCAGCCCTCAGAGTGAACAGTGTCACCTGTAATGGGTGAAATGGAAATCCCTGACCATTTGACAGAGCTCAGCGTCTGTCCCATGAGATTCCCACTAAAGATACACAACCACAATCCAATCAGGGGAAACATCAGAAAACCCCAAAGTGAGGGACAGCCTACAAAACAGCTGACCTATCACCCTAAAAGGTGTCCAGGTCACAAAAGCCAAGGACAGAGAAGAACAGTTCCGGATTGAAGGACGCGGCTGACTACTAAGGACATGCGATGCTGACATTGCTGAGACAACCGGAGATGTTTCTTTCAGAGACGGAGGGCTGGGGTGACGTTGCTGTTGGTTTCCCAGTGTGAGAACCTGACTTGCATTTGCAGAAGAACGCCCTTATTCGTAAAGAAGAGACACTAAAACCTTCAGGGGGTGGCCGGGGACCACGTAAGTGACTCTCAAATGGCTCAGGAAAAATGTTTCCTTGAGTCCTCCTCATAGCTTTGTGGTAATTTTGTGATTGTTTCCAATTTCAAGAAGAACCAAAGGCATGATTAGAAATTCAAAGAAAAAAAAAAGTAACGGTCTGAGCATCTTAGGGTTTAAATAAAACACAATGTGAACGCGACGCAAACGACTACAATAATATGTACATCCTGGTGTTTGGAGGGTAAACTTTGGCGACAGGAAAATCCTCTGTGGAGGTGGTTTCCAGAGCCGCGACGCTGGGCACAGAGAGGACGAGGCGCTGATCACTGATTTTCACAGGAATGAAATGAGGCCTGGCACCAAGTCCCTCCACACCAGCAGAAAAGGATCTTCTGTAACCAGGATTGACTGTGTAATTTGTGGGGCCTGGTGCAAAATACAAACACGGAATGCTCTGTTCAAACCTTAGTAAGGGCTTGGAGAACGGAGCAGCGGGCCACAGGCAACAGCAGGTCCGGAACCTGGCCCTTTCCCGACAGCTGCTGCCGGCCGTGGCTTTAAGACCTTGCCGCCTTGTGATCCTCGGAGACGCAGGGAGAGGTTTCTGCCCGAGAATGTTCACTAGAGAATTATTTCTGAGGCTTAACACAGGAAGCATCATAAATGTTCAACAACAGGGAATGACTAGATAAATCACGGTATATCCAGAAGACGGAGTATTACACAGGCATTAAACCGTGCTTTTCAGGACCATCAAATGACAGGAAGTGCCGCTCTACAATAAGTGGGAAACATGCAAAACACTAAGCTACACATCTATCACGTGACCACCTTTGTTAGAAGAAAAATATTCTTTTGCATGAGTAGATTAAAGAGACTGGCAAGAAATATACCAAAATGAAAAAAAGGGGTTGTCTCTGGGTGATGGGATTATGGGTAGCTTTTATTATCTTTGTAATATTTTTCTGTGTTTTATAAATGTTGTACTATGGGTGTATCTAATTTTTCTAATTAGAAAAATATTTTTCAATATTTAAAAATAATGTATTCATTTGTTGTAATGAGCTTGCTTGCCTTTGTAATTAAGCATTTTTAATAAAGAAAAAGACAAGGAAAAAAAAAAAGGCCACTCATGCCACCCATATTTATGGACCACTCCTGTGTGTGTGGGTGAGATCTTGGCTGGGAAGGGATGATGGGGAAGTGGGACGGGGCACAGGCGATGGTGCTGGCCCCACGGGCTTGCCGCCTTGTCATCGTGGCAGAGGAATGAATGAGGTCAGGGGTGTTGAGGCTCTCAGGGACCTCACCCCAGGGCCTGGCAAGGCCCTAGTCAAGCAAAACCTCAGATGACTGGGGGACCCCAGCGCCTGCCAGCTGAGCTTGGGACATCTGTCACGTGACCCTGACACTTGGGACGCTGGAGCAGGGGCAAGTGGTGACACACCTGTGTATCTGCTGCGAGTTTCAGCAGAGCACGCCATGCCAGGGAAGATATTTGCTAAACATATTACCCTTTAATAAACTATAACTTAAAAGGCAATGGCAGGTTCTCAGTAATCAATACCACATTGTAATAATTTCAAGCAAACGGAGATTTATATTCTGTGCACCTTGGACAGCAATTACTTTATTCGTCTAATATACTTGCGAATGCGGGCTTTATTTTCACTTAAACCAATTTGCTTTATTGACCACATCAAGTCTTGTGGTCATAATATCAACCCTTCTCCCATCATCCAACTCAGTGGATCAGCGCTCATCCATAATTATGACAAGGGGGTCATTTTTTGCCTTAAAGCCAAGGCAGCCTTGATAAGGTCTGACGAGAGGAATCCCTTGTTGGTCTCATTTTTCTGGGCTGGGCAGGACCAGGAAAGGGTCAGAAAGAAAACTTCTAATGTGGGGAAAGTGAAGAGAGACAGAAGAGAAGAAAGCTGGGTGAAGAGTGTGACTCCGGGCCACGTAGGCCCGAGGAAGCTCACTTTGTCCTGCTCAGTATGGCCCTGTGTTCTTCTTTGGTAAGATCCAGTCTGTAGGGGACCCCGTGCCTCTCAGTTCTGCAGATCGATGTCCCCAGGGCAGGCTGGGGGGGACTCGCTGGAGCGGGCCGCTAGCCAAGGACCGGTGAGCCACTCCCTCCTCATGGTGGTGAAGCAACTTCATGCAACTTCACCCTCGGAGAGGTAGGTCGAAGCCTCGAGATGTAGTCAATTAATCACGGCCCTGAGTTGCACTTGGCATTCAAACCTCAGCAATAGTTTTCCTGACCTTTTAAAAACCATATAACTATCCCACAGAAGCCTTTAACTTACTGCATTTTTCATCCTCAACCCCGTGCCTTCCCACCTGCACGCAGGGGAGGACAAGCAATCCAATCCACATGTCCAGGCCAGTGTCCTGGAGAAGGAGAAGCAGGGGAAGGAGGGAGGCCAATCTGGCTGTCATGCAAAGTGAAAGTTGCTCGGTGTTTCCTGCACTGACTACACGTGGCCCTGGAAAGGAGAAACCTGCTGAACTCGTGGTCAGCAGGCCAGGATCTGAGCAAATGCCTGGATTACCCAACAGCTACCCTCCCATCCCTGCTACTGCTCCTCCAGCTGGGACCACTGGGCTGGGTGGGTGGGTAGCTGGACATAAGGATTTCTTCACCAGGAGCCTAGGGGTTTCATGGCAAGACTCTGGGCTACTACTGTTTTTCTAGTGAAATCTGGTTCTACAAATGAGCTAACCATGACTAAGACCTTATACTCTAAACTTAATGCTAGGCCCCAGCCTGGACTCCCAGGGCTGGAGTTCTAAATGTCATCCATCCTCCATCCATCCATCCATCCGTCCATCCGTCCATCCACCCACCCATTTAAACCACCCACCCACTTAGGTATCCATTCATCCATCCATCCAACTAACCACCCATCCATCCATTCATCCACCTGTTAAATCATCCACTCACCCATGTATCCTTCCATCTATCCATACACCCACTAAACCACCTACCCACTCATGTATCCATCCATCTGCCCATCTGTCCATCCATCCATCCATCCACCTGTTAAACCAACACCCCATCCAACATATCCATCTATCATCCACCCATCTTTCCTTCTGTTAAACCATCCACCCACCCATGTATCCATCCATCCATCCATCCACCCACCCACCCATCTATATCCATTCACTCACCATTCATCTGTTTATTCATTTATTTTCCATTTAACTCATTATTTATCAAGTCCCAGTTGGCTAACAATACTGTCCTAGGCAATAGTCATGTAACCATGAAATAGTCACCACTGTTGGCAGAATCTTTGAGACCTCAGGGGGGAACTAACCCAGCCTTTCTCTCTCTCTCTCTTTCTCTCTCTCTCTCTCTCTCTCTCTCTCTCTCTCACACACACACACACACACAGAATCACGAAGCAGGCCAACTGCGTGCAAGATCTGTGCATCTTGCGTGGAACTATTCTGCCCCCGCTCCGCTTGGCAGGCTGCACACAGAGGAGTCGGCTGCATACACTGCGTGACCACAACCCTAGGAGGCGCTGTTCCCACAACTGCAGGGCCACACATTTCCTGGACCAGCTCAATGCAACGGGAGCAAAACTCCTCAGTCCCCCAGAGAAATATGCTGTGTGCGTTCCCTTCCAGCACACGGCCTGCTTGCTCTATCTTTCATTGCCCATTTTTGAGGAAAAAAAAAAGAAAAAGGAAAAGAAAAAAAACCTAGGGAGAGAGAGAAATATTTCTCCAAGCAAAACCACAGTGCAGGCCCATGAGACGCAGGGGCTCCTCCGTGGCCGGAGCACTGGGGGAGAGGGCGTGGGTGTGGCCTGGGGAGTCAGGTGGCCACATCCTGCCTGCTGCAGCCACATGGGGGTTTAGGCCCACGAACTGGGGTCTTCTGACCTTTCAAGCAAAGTCACTAGTACTGGTTTTTGTGTGAGATTTGTGTATGTCAGCTCAAATTTTTATAAAGCAGAGCGTGTCAGACACAACGCAAAGCCCAAGGGCTGTACGCTTGTGAGCTCCACCCCAGAAGGCTCAGGCTCTGTGCACCTGGCCATCGGTGCCAGGAGGAGCTTTGGATAATTGAGACCCACGGGGCACATATAACGGGCAGGGGCTCCAGGTTCAGACCCTATAATGGGTCGCAGTTAACAGATTGGGTACGTTTTCTAGAAGCTCAAAAGACTGCGGGCCAGGAAACCCCGCCTCCTTCAGCATTAGCTCAGAAAGTTGGGGTTCACCTGCACTGCCACCCCTGTGACAGCCTGGTGCAGAATGGTCACTGGAGAGCCAGGGGCACAACATCTCTTTAAGAAATCCTGTCATAATCAGAGGCAGACTCAGTGTGTCAGGGTCTAGGGTTTGTGTAACTGGATGGGACTTTGTCACGAAAAAGAACACAGAACAGAGAACAAAAGCAGCTGCCCAGTCCTGTAACAGTAGCGAGCTGGCTTGCACCTTTTTTTCTCCCTATTCTGTGTGCTGGTGACATTGTTCTAGTATAGACTGAATGTCCCTAACTCTCAGTGCCAAAATCTGAAATGCTACAAAATCTCCCTTTTCAGTGTTGCTATGAAACCACCAGTGGAAAATTCCACGCCACGAAACTTTGTGCCATGTGCAACATTTTAAAAGTATACAATATTACCCGCAGGCAGTGTGTGTGAGGCATACATGAAATGTAAATGAGTTTCCTGTTGAAACTTTGGTCCTATCTTCAAGATAAATCATGATGTATATGCACACATTCCCTCAAATCCAAAATCCAAAATCCTTGTCTCAAGGGTCTAAGAGCTACTCAGTCTGTAGTTGGAATTCAGCCGCTGGGAATAGTTCCACCATGGAAATCGGCAAATGTTACAAATCAGCCCTTCCCCCTAGGGAGCTGGGGTCTTAAACATTGGCCAGCACACCACAGTGTGCTCAAAGGAAGGGTCTAAGGCTGGAACTTCGCTACTTGGGGGTCCGTCTCTGTCAGGCAGGGCACAATGGATGGCAGCAGGAAACTCCAGGAGCAGTGATATCACAGCAAGGGGCAGGACTTTTTCATTTTTGGCAGTACTGGAGATTGATTCGTGGCCTTTGCACTGAGCTGCATTCCCAGCCCTTTTTATTATTTTTTTGTTTTGAGACCAGGTCTCACTAAGTCACTAAATGGTCCAGGTTGGGCTCTAACTTGTGATTCTCCTGCCTCAGCCTCTCAGAGTGCTGGGATTAGAGGCATATGCCACCATATCCTGCTAGGGCTTTTCTGAAAGCAAAGAATATATGAAAACACCCTCTTCCCAATCTGAGCTGGTGTGGCACTGGGTGTGAGATGCTCTTTCTTCTCCTTCCCACCCACCAGGGTAGGCTGAACCTGCGGTTTCCTTTGAGAAGTGTAGGGTTGGGGGCATTGGTTGAGTAAAACCATCTCGATTAAAATCTCATTTCTTCCCTGGGGTTGGAGAGTGTGTCTACTCGTCTCGAGCCGCAGGGGTTAAGCCTGGTTTAAGGGAAGTGGTTCATTAGTGGGGAAAGGCTGAGAAGCTTCTGAGGAGTGGATGCTCCAGGTCCTGAACCCCAGTGCCCTTTAGTAAAGGAGGCTTCTCCTCGGGAACACAGGTCACCTGGCCAGTGCACCCCAGATGGGTCCCCAAGGTCTGGCTGCTGGAAGACAGCTTCATGGGCTCAGCACTGCACCCACTGACCTGGAAGCCACCCTGTTCTGGCAGGCGGAGGCCTGAGCTGGGCTGGAGGTTGCAGTGGGGGTGGGGGGTGGGGGGTGTGAACTGGGGGTGCTGCACGCGGTTGCTGCCCCTCTCTATATGATGAGGAGCAGGGCTCAAAGCATCCTCCGGGGCCATGGGGAGCCTAGTCTGCTGACTGCCTGGAGTGTGGGCTCTGCTTGCTTGGACCCGCTGCCCGATTGCCAAAGGGTCACAGAAAAGACGTCCTTTACAAAGAGCGCCCCAATGCCCAGTCTGCTTAATCACGCTTCGCCCCATAAACTGTGGGGCAATGTGTACCTCCGGGTCAGGCCAGATGCCTCCCATTGCCGAAGCCGGCATCTGTTGGCTGTGGGGGAGGAGGTTCCTGCTGCAGCCAGCAGCTGCCGCTGAGGGTCACCCGTCACGCCCAGCCACCAAGCACCTGCTCCCTGTCTGGACCAGAGCCTCTGCCCGAGACTGGAGCCAGTGGGAAGGAAGCTGGTCCCGGCAGCTCCCCGGAGGCGGTGACAGCGACGTTGGAGAGCGCAGAGGGAGGAGGAGCAGGCGGGAGTGCGGTGAGGGGGGCTGGTACTGAGCAGGGGCCCGGTCTGTGGGGCTCACGGGGATCCTAGGGATTCAGAGATTCATGCTGCACACCAGGAGTGGCATAACAGAAGCGAGAGGAAAGGTCTCGGTTGGTCTCTCGTCTAGAAGCGGTGCTGCCTCTGCTTCCCAGATCCTACCCACTGTGTGTGCACCTGGCCCACAGCCTCCAGGGAGAAGAGCAGGTGCAGAGGGACCCAGGGGCCCTCACCCAGCCCTGCCCTGGCCTCTTCCCAGAACAGGGACCGCTGGGCTAGAGTCCCTTTCCTGGCCTGACCAGCTTCAGCAGAACCAGATCAGAATTCTGTGATCTCCAGCTTCTCCGGCCGTCTCCCTTCCCCTCCCCTTTCTTCCCTCTGATGGTGAAGCCACAGAGGCTCCAGTGACCTCAGGGCTGCCCCCTCCTCTCTGTCCTTTGATTTTAGCATGAAGCCCCTCCTGCTGCTCACCCCAAGTGCTGAGTCAGATGCAGGGACTGTGTAATGAAAAGGCAGGGCTATTTATTTTGCATGAGAATCTCCAACTGTCTGCCCCCTGGGAGCCAGACTCGGTGGGGAGGGATCTGCGGGTTTTATGAGCCCTGACACTTGATACGCCCGGTGCTGGGGGCTGCTGGGCCATCTCTGCTTTCGTCAGCATTTACTTTAATACCACGCGGAGGTTGTTATAGCTCAAGTCTATAAATAAAGGATTTACAATTAAGGTTATTAGCATCAGGTGGAACCTAAACTCAGTAACCTCGAATTTCATGCACAGAAATAATCATGGAGTGTATTTCATTCTGATAAGAAAGAAAGAAAGAAAGAAAGAAAGAAAGAAAGAAAGAAAGAAAAAAAGAAAGAAAAGAAAGACCAGAGCTCCCTGTGAGCCATCCTTGCCAAGCCACGCTGCTGTGCACCTGCGCCTGGTGGCAGTGCCCAGGGTTCAAGTGGGAGAAGCCCCTTGGATGGATGCCCGTGGGCAGGCCCCACTGAGGTGCAGGGCTTTGGCCTTAGGGAGAGGGCATGGGTGGGGGTGCTGACTCTCTAGCCCCCCAGGGGAGCCTCACTGGGCACCTCTGTAGCCAAACCCTCTTTTATGGCAGGGGTCACGCGTGCCAGGGATTCCTCAGATCTGCAGATGGCCACTGACTGCTTCCTGATCCTGCATCGGAGAAAGTGCTGGAAAAAGCAACCCTGCCTCTCTCTAGCAGGTGGTGGCGACATCCCCAGAGCGGCTGTCCTCAGAGTCCCTGAGGGTCTAGGCGAAGGCCACACAGTGGGGTCCTGAGCTCGCCTTTTCCCATATTGAGACAGAATGGTTCAGAATGGGCCAAAGGCAAGTCTGCTTGTATGTCCCCGAGGCAGCCTCAAGGACAAGCCATCGAGGCAGTCTCCTGCTGGGCTCTCCAAAGCTGCAGCCGTGGTGAAAGCCCAGTCCCAACTCTGCCCGCTGTGGCCTCAGAAAGCAGGGAGGACACCCTGCCTGGGCACAGCTCCTCTGCTGGGACTGCGCACCATGTGACCCAGGGCGCTGGAGACACCTTGCAGTCAGAGGATGCAGCTGGACAGGTCAGGACACTGTGGAGATGGACAGGGGGTGGGGTGTAGGACAGGCTGGCCACCTGCAGGGCCATGGCGGGGATCCCCTCTAGGTTAGGGAGCTCTGACAGAAGTTTGTTTTGGGGGAAGCAGATCTTGTGTGAAATGTGACACAAATTCGTGTGGACAATTAATATACCATCTTAGGCAGCTTCTCTTCCTTGGCCCATGGAGCTCTCCCAATGTGGTAGAGAAGGCACTGGGGTGTCACAAAGATTTAATCCTCCCTTTCTTCGATGGAGGCTCTGAGGGGCTGTAGATGGGAGCTAAAAATAGCTGGCGGCCCCCAGCCTCGGCCTCCAGCCAGCCTGGGCTTTGCTGAAGATTAGGATGGCTCTCACGTAGGGGAAAGACTAATGGATTTCTTCCTTGAGGCAATTAAAAAGTGATTTGTCACACACCAAGATGTATGGCTTTGCATTGGCAGATCCGGGCTGCAGGAGGGTGGGATGGGGGAGGAGAAGGGGGCCCCTGGGCTGAGAGAGTTGCAGAGCTGGCCAAGGGCAGGGACCAGGGCGTCAGGTCAAGCCTGGCCTGTGAGGCTCAGCCAGGCGACCTCTGGAAAGGCTCTGTCCTGGATCTGGGGAAAGAGGTGTTAGAGAGGTCCAGGGGCACCAACCCCAGTGGGCCTAGCTGTCCACACTCTCCCGCCTCTCTGACCACCAGGCAAAGGCTTTTCCTGCAGCTTCAACAGGCCTCTTGGGGCGCCTTCAGAGGTGGACAGTGGTGATAAACACTTCCTTCTCTCCAGCTCTAGCAGTTCAGGAAGGAATCTGCTATCTCTGAGCTTGTGAAGCTCCTTCTTTCTTCTTCTTTCATGCATCCATCATCCTTCATCCATCATCATCCATCCACCCATCCATCTATCCATCCATCCACCCATCCATTCATCCATCCATCCACCCACCCATCCATACATCATCCATCCATCCATCCACCCATCCATTCATCCATCCATCCAACCAACCATCCATCCACCCATCTATCCACCCATCCACCCATCCACCATTCCATCCATCCATCCATCCATCCATCTATCCACCCATCTATTCATCCATCCACCCATCCACCCACCCACCTACCCATCCATCTATCCATCATCCATCCATCCATCCACCTATACATCCATCCATCCACCCACCCATCCATTTATTATCCATCCATCCATCTACCCATCCATCTATCCATCCACCTATCCATCCCTCCATCCATCATCCATCCACTCATCCACCCATCCATCCATCCACTCATCCACCCATCCATCTATCCATCCATCCACCTATCCATTCATCCATCCATCCAACCAACCATCCATTCATCCATCTATCCACCCATCCATCTATCCATCCATCCATCCATCCATCCATCCATCCATCCAGCCAACCAACCATTCATTTATCCGTCTATCCATCTATTCACCCATCCACCTATCTATCCACCCATCCACCCACCCATCCATCCATCTACCCCTCATCCATTCATCCATCCATCCAACCATCCATCCACCCATCTATCCACCCATCCACCCACTCACCTACCCATCCATCCATACATCATCCATCCAACCATCCATCCACCCATCTATCCACCCATCCACCCACCCACCTACCCATCCATCCATACATCATCCATCCATCCATCCACTCATCCATCCATCCATCCATCCACTCATCCACCCATCTATCCATCCATCCATCCATCCATCTATCCACCCATCTATTCATCCATCCACCCATCCACTCACCCACCTATCCATCCATCCATCATCCATCCAGCCAGCTACCCATCCATCCATCCACCCACTCATTCATTCATCCATCTATTTTTCCATTTTAATATTTATCTGGCATACTAAAGAGTTACTGTGTGCTGGAAATACTTCAGTGAATAAAAAAAAGTTATGTTCTCTTCTTATAGATATTAGCTTATGCTTCAGAGGGAATAATAATTCACATGTAATGGACCCTACTGTGTGCCTGGCACATGATTTCAGAATGGCAGAGGCTTGACTCAGACATACTGGAGTTGGAATCCTGGTTTTGCCACTCTCTAACTGTGCGGCCTTGAGAAACTTCCTTAACATCTTGGACCCTTCCGTCCTCAGCTCTCTAACACATTTCTGGGAGCTGCTGGCCAGGACACTTGGATCACGCAGGATGGTAATAATTGTGAGGCTTCCTGGAGTGGGTCTGGTTTCCATAAATCACAGAAACAAATGCATATCCCTGGCTGCTAAGGACTGACCAGTGCACCGTGCTGCATTGA
Source organism: Dasyprocta punctata (assembly GCA_004363535.1). Taxonomy (NCBI): domain Eukaryota; kingdom Metazoa; phylum Chordata; class Mammalia; order Rodentia; family Dasyproctidae; genus Dasyprocta; species Dasyprocta punctata. The sequence goes on from RJWM01005992.1 coordinate 24,794, forward strand.
ATCAATAGACTTAATATTTGGTAATAATCGGCTGAAAGGTACTTTGGTCAGCTCAATGCATCGGTGCCACACTAATAACAAATTACTTCTTCAATTATTAGCCTCGGTCCCTCTCATGAAGCTCTGGTTGTCTGCAGCGGGAGGAGGTGATGGGAAGCCAGCAGCAGCGCCTGAGGCAAGGGGGTGCTCTGGGCAGCAGCGCCTCCTGCAGGTGGCAGCCACAGGCGGGTGAGGCTCTGGGGAAGGGCTGTGGCCAGGGTAATAGGCTGGGCGGGGCGGTCCACAGATGCAGGCAGGTCCACGTTTCCTTGACTCAGGGTGGGCAGGTGGGGCGAATGCTAGAGGGGGCATGGCCAGGCCCCCCTTGATTGCCTGCCCAGCCTGCCCGGACCTGTTGACAACCTCATGCTTTGAGGCTATACTTCGTCCCAAAGATGGGCATTATTTACTGAACACCGACGATACACCAGGCTTTTATTAGAGTAGTCCGTTTCCACTTCCTCCATCACAAGGCCTCAGATCCTAGGCCCCTTTCTGGGCATCTACCCCACCCTGCGCTCCACACCATCCCTGCCTCCTGAAATTTCTCTCTGGGCTTGCTGTTTGCCCCAACTTCTGGTTGTTTCAAAAAAAAAGAAGAAGTTTGGAGGAGGGTCGGGCAGACGGAACAGGCTGAGTTCCTGAGGTCCAAGGACACGGTCACTCGTGGGGGCTCTCAGTAAAGCACCCTTTCAGTGCGTGTCCAGCGCAACTGAGTGTCCAGTGACTGCCAGGTCCTGGGCTCCCTGTCTCTGGGAGGAGCAGCTTCTTCTAGTGACTTCCAGAGGGAGTGGATGGGCCCCACCCCTGGCAGGTGTTCTGGTATCTTTTATGCCCAAGATGCATAGCTCCGAGTCAACTGTATTATTTTTCTCCCACTTCTCCCTTGACCTGTCCCTGTCCTGGGCTCAGCCCTGAGGTCAGCCCAGCCTCTGAGCTATGCCCTTCACGCTTGTCCTGGTCTCCTTACTGCATTCCTGTCCTTGGGGTGAGTTCAGGTGGCTCAGTGTCCAAGTTGACTGGGGGAGCTACCCTGGGCTTTGAGGTCAGAGGCTGACCTGTGGCCATCCATCTTCTGGATTTGTCCTTCTGGCCCAAGGAATTCTCCCCAAGGGTGGATTTTCCAGGGTGAAGAACAATATCACATCATGGCTACGAGTAAAACTCAATTCATTATCATTGCAAAATATTTTGGTGGCACCGGGCATCGAGGCCAGGGCCTTGCATGTGCTGGGTAGGGGTCTACAACGAGCTCCAGCTCCAGCCCATTCACACCCTGACCTGCCACTATCTGGAAAGTTAGGGCCACAGTACCAGCCTCAGTCCGCCTCTGTAGACCATCACTTGTCTTTACGGGGTGTGTGTGGGGGGATGGCTAGAAAGCTGGCCACAGTGACTGGACTCCATGGTGACTTCCAGCTTTGGGATGTGCAGAACTAGGCAGGCCCGGCGACACTGCTCCTCATGTGAGAGGAAAGCGGCAGCTGCCCAGGGGCAGGGAGGGGTGGGCCCAGTGGCAGCCTGGGTGACAGTGGACATCCCTGGTGCCCGAAGCCTCTGTCTGAAAGGTTGAAACAGAGATGAGCAGGTGGAAAGCGGCCTCGCCCAGTGACATGCATGGAGTCGATCATACAGATGAGGCTCATGGCGGTGACCAGCCTGCCCCGGTGGGGCATCATGTGTCCACGTCTGCCAGGAGAGAGAGCAAGAGCGTCCCCGCTGGGCCAGGCCCTTGGAGCAGGCCTTGAGGATGCCTGCAGGGTCTTCTTTCTCAGGGAGAGCTGACCCCTTGGCTTGGCCATGCCAGGAGGACCGTGTCCTCCTGCTTCCCTTCCCGAATCCTGCGGCTGCCGCACTAAGCAGTGCTTTCGGGAGCACAGTCCACGCCGTCACGCTCTGCCCCGCTTTGTCCCTAATCCTTGGATGTATGGCCCTGACTCCTCCGCCTTCCTAATAGTCCTCGCTGCTTCACTCTGTACTCCAGGCGGCCCTCCAGCCGCTGTGAGCGGGGTCCAGTGTCCACAGCCCGGCCCCCTCCCATGCTCCAGGCCTCCCACGGGACCGCATACTCAGGAGCGCAGAGGCCACAGGCTTAGGGAGGCGAGGCAGACGCCCCAGCTCTGCTTGCTAGATGGGCTTCCGGGAGCGGCCGTGGCCCTGCCTCGGTGGCGCCTGCAGGCTGGGATACGAGGCTGAGGCTGTGTGATGTGGGCAGGGTGGTGGGGCCCCCGCCTCCCCTCAGGCCTGGAAACCTCTCCGCTGCAGTTCGTTGCTTCCCCTTCCCCAGAAAGCTGCCCCTACAGGCTTCCTGTCATCATTTAAAATGCTGATTTTTTGTTCATTGTGGGGTATTTTTGTACTATTTGACTTTAAAAATACTGCATTAAATATCATTTGGCTTGACTAGTAGCACTTTTGGAGTTCCCTTAAATTTTGCGGCAGGGTGAGAACCACACTTGACCCAGTCAAGTCAGAGGGGGGCTTCCCACAGCCCTGCCTGCCTCTCCTTCCAGACTGCGGGCAGCCACTGCCCTCCCCTGCCCCTGGCCCGAGGATGCCGGTGAAGGGAGCGCCCCGTGGTCAGGGCTGTCCAGCTCTGGCCGTGGCCTGAGACGAGGCGGACAGCCGGGGAGGGTATGCTGTTTCACAGGTATCCAGGTGTCACTTTCCACCTGCGAACGTCACCTTCTGGCCTGGACTCTCCGGGGGAAATGGGCCTGCACTCCTCTCCTGGAGCCTGACGACACAGGCTTTGGAAAACTACAAGCTCAGCTACTCTTCACTTTAGCAAGACTCTGCCTGAGGCCATGCAGATGACAGTAATAACATTATTACTATTATTAAAGAGATTTGCATAGGCAGAAGTTGTTTCCTTGGTTAAAACAGAAAACAAAAACCACGAACATCAACCGTGTGTCACCCTGTGGCTGTGGAGAGTGGGCATCTTGTCGTGGCTGCAGAAGGTTCCAGGGCCGGGGCTGGGCTGGGCTGGGAGGAGGAGGAGGAGGAGGAGGAGGAGGACGATGACGAAGAGGAGGCATCCTTTGCCTGCGTGGGCTGGAGGCTCTGGCTGTGCAGGAGGGGCTACGATTCGTGCCCGTCCTACAAGGTCTGGCCCAGAGGTTCAGGCTGACTGAATGAGTGAATGCACGGGTGGTGACACTGGTTTGGAATCGTTTGCTCCCCTGACTCTGCTGGGAAGATGGCATGGGGCGGAAGGCTGAGCAGAGGGAGCGGAGCGTGGGGAAGGAGACAGGATTGAGAGCCAGGAACCGGAGCTGGAAGCTGTCGCCCCTAACCTAGTGGGGGCCATGAAGATCAAATGAGAAGTGGATGTGCCAAGCAGCCCCGGGTGAGGCACGAACTGGCGGTTCCCAAAGTTTAGCAATTGAGGAACTCCTCTCTGCAAGTTAGGGGTGGAGGGGAACTATCACAACTGGATAAAAAGCACCTACAAAACTCGTAGATTAAAAGGTGAGAGAATAAAAACTTCTCCCGTAGGGAGGAGCAGGGCAGGGACGGCTTCTTTCACTTCCCTCACGCTGGAGCACAGGGGAGTCCAAAGGCAGGAAGGCAGGAGGGAGGAGGAAAAGGCGCAGAGATGGGCCAGAAGGAGTGCGATCGGCCCTGCAGGTGGTGTGAGCGCGTACACGGAAGTCCGAGGGACCTACGAATAAGGTCTCCTAGAGCTAATAAGTGAGTTCAGTAGAGACATCTGAGAAGACCGAAGGCGTGGAGAAAGACAGCAGTCCTTTCTCAAGGCTGGGGAGACTGAACGATTGGAGACTCCCTGCATGGATCTATGGGTGCAATGCCATTTCTATCAAAACCAAGGGAGATTTTTGATAGACAAATGTATCCTGTACTTTGCACAGAAAGGTACAGGTCTTGGAATAGCTCAAACAATCTTGACAAAGAAGAATAAAGTAGGGAGACTCACTCTACCTGATTTTGAGGTTGACCACAGAGCTAAGGAAATCGAGGCAGCTGATGTTGAAGGACAGACACAGGTTAGTGAAACCAAATGGAGAACCTGGATCAGCCTTGCACAAACGTGCTCCACTTATTTTTGATCAAGGAACAAAGCAATTAAACAGAGGAAGGGAAATCTTTTCAACAAATGGTGCTGTAACAATTGGATATTCATAAGCAAAAATGACAACCAAATACCCCAAGCCAAATTAAAACCCCCCAAAAGAACTTCAACTTAAACCTCAGATCTTATACAAAACCTCAGATCTTATCCAAAAACTAAGACTGGATTATGACCTTAAATGTCAAAGTTATAGAACTTTCCATAAAGACATAGAGAAAATGTTTGGAATCTAGCACTAGGCAATTTGATAGGATAAGTGTGATCTAGAAAAGGAAAAATTGATAAACTGGACTACATACAGAATAAGAAGTTTTATTCTGCAAAAGCCAATGTGAAATGAATGCGAAGACCAGCTACAGACAGGAAGAAAATATTTGTGAACCACTAGCTAACAAAGCACTAGTACAGAGACTATAAAAAGAACTCAAAATTCAATAGTTAAAAAAAAATCAAGTGATTCAGTTAGAAAATGGACCAAAGTGATTTGGGGATGACAATGCACAATGTATGTAACATTGTTGCCCCCGATTGATGTGTTTTTAAATTCAGGTTTAGTTTCTTTTCTTCTTCTTCTTTTACTTGAAATAAAGTGGATTCAAAAGAAAAATAAAAAGGAAAAGGAAAAGAAAAAGAAAACGGATAAAAGACATGAATTGACATTTCACCAAAGATGCTAAACAGATGTCCAATAAACACTAAAGAAGATGTTCAGCATCGCATGCTTCAAAGAAATGAGCACTAAACCGATGACTCCTTAGTTTACACCTTCTAGAATGTCTCAGGTGACACCAGTGACAATAGCCAGTGCCAGGGAGGACGTGCACAGGCCAGATCACTCCCACACTGTTGGCGGCAATGGGAACCTGGTATACTTGGTCTGGCAAAGGGCTGGGTGATTTCTTATAAAACTAAACACGCAAATGTCAAACCAGCTAGCATAACCTGGGCATTTACACCAGTGAGAAAAAGACTCTATTCACATAAAAATTGCATATAACATTCTCAGAAAATTCCAGATGTGCTTCTAAGAATGAACAGTTAAACAAAGGGTGGTCCATTAGTACCCTGGAACATGGCTCAGCAATAAAAAGCCAGACCACTGACGCACTCAGTCATGTGGATGAATTTCCGGTCAGTGTCTTGAGTTGGTGGTGGATACACAAGTCCATACACTTGTATAGGAATAAACACACACACACACACACACACACACACACACACACACTAAATAAACACAAAGTGAGCTGGGGACAACCCAGTTAAATCGGTGAATCACATCAGTTTCACAATCTGGCTATGTTATTATAGTTGCAGTTTGCAAAATGTTGCCTACTACTGGAGGAATCTGGGGCCAGGGTGTAGGAACCTCTCTCTGTTACCAATGTACAATTATCTTAATAAAAATTCCAGTTACAACTGAGGAACTGACAGGGATGTGGCCATTTGGTTTTTTTTTTTTTTTTTTTTTTTTTTTTTGCGGCACCGGGGATTGAACTCACAACCTCGCGCCTGCCAGGGCAGGCGCTTAAGGCACTGAGCCAAACTCCCCAGCCCTGGTTTTTTGAGGCAGGGTCGCACTATGTAGCTCAGGCCGGCCTTGCGCTCGTATTGTAACCCAAGCCGGCCTCGAACTCACAACGCTCCGCCTACCTCAGCCTCCCGAGTGCTGGGATTAAAGGCGTGAGCCACCACGCCCGGCTGGCCATTTGGTTTTTCCAAATAAGTCATTTAAAACAATTATCCTATCTTCCATCATGAAATGTTCATTTTTTTTTAAAAAGGACATTTTGCTGGGCATGGTGGTGCATGCCTGTAATTCTAGCACTTAGGAGGCTGAGGCAGGATTGCCACAAGTCTGAGGCTGGCCTGGGCTATATAGTGAGTTCAAGGCCAGACTGAACTAATGGTGAGACCCTGTCTCAATCTCTGACCCCCTCCAGACATTTTAAGTGTAACAAAAGCAGAATAAAAGTTTCAGAACAAGGGATGACTTTTTTTTTTTTTTTTTTTGCACCGGGGATTGAACTCACAACCTTGTGCTTGCCAGGCAGGTACTTATGCCACTGAGCTAAATCCCCAGCCCAGGATGACCTTTTTGAAATGAACACTTAGATTATGGAAAGCTCACTGTGCTTAAAGATATTTTTCCTTATTTCTCCACCAGTGAGAACTTCACCACAAGCTATACAGGGTTGAAGAGACACACTAATATTGAATACTTCTAGTGAAATACTGGGAAGACTCTGTGTGTGTGTGTGTGTGTGTGTCTGTCTGTCTGTCTGTCTGGGCTTTTCTAGTGTCCCATGAAGGGCTGGACTGGGCTGTGGTCCCCTGGAATGCTGGGAAGTGAGGCTAGGGTGTTAGCGCCTCCCTTGAACTGGAGGACCACATGCCACATCTTCTTCCCCATATCTGAGCAGATGTGCAAGGCTGTGTGGTTGCTTGGGTCCTCAGTGTGGCAGCCTAGGATGGTTGGGACCCCAGCAGCCAGTACTCCCCAACAGGCACCTGGTGAGGTGCTCCTGCGGGCAGGTCATGGGTCCCCATGTGCCCCTACATTGCCATGGAGGACCATTTCCTGGCAGCCCGCGCCTTCCTGTGCTGGACCCACATCTGCCCTGGGATATGATGTGGCTGATGGCCCAGTGACACTGAGACCCCACACTGTGTCTGCCAGATCCCCCCCGAGCCCAGGACCTCCCACCCTGCACTGCTGCTGGTGGCCTCACCCTGTGCCGCGCTGCTCAGTGAATGACTCCTAGCTCCACATTACTCCAGGTGGCCAGGAATTAATTTTTTCCCAGCCACCACAGGGGTGGAGTTCCACAAAGATCTCCATTCCGACTCCTGCTATCCAGCACGGCACTGGCATCAGGGTACCTTGGGCACCTCACGCTGCAAATGAGCTTTTGATGGCTCAAGGAGCCCTCTGATTAGAGCATCTGTTTGGGAATCTCAATTTTAACTGCCATTAATTCTGTTTCTTCTATTTCCCTCTTCATCTGGAGCAGGCTGTCTGCAGTGGCTGATGGGACGGGGGTAGGGGGAGGCCAGGAGGTCCTCCGGGGAATACTGTCCTCTCCCATGAGGCTCTTGCCCCTCCCTGGGCTCCTGGCCAGCCTGTGGAGCTGTGGTTGGCACTCGCAGACTTCCCAGGTGAGGTTATCCAGGGCACTCAACAGAGCGTTGTCAATTTTGGCTTCACAGGGAGGCCAGTATTTGCCAGGCTTTCTTTACCCCCAGAAGGCAACACTGCACTCTTTCCAGTTAGGAGCTGTGAACGCACTGTCCTCACCAAGGACAGCCTGGCCCTTGTCTGGGGCCAACCCTGGGTGGGCTCAGGACCCCTTCTGCCCAGGGCAGGGTGCCACAGCCCCACGGCTGTGTCCCATTATGCCTCACATCAGCCTTTGGCAGACATCACTTTGCTACCCACACCCTCTCACCCCCATGCCAGAAACTTCTCGGAGCTCTGACCTTCTTCTCCAGGCTGGGGAACTAAGAGTCCCTGACGGCTCTGTGGCTGCCCAAGCTGGAAGACCCCTGGGATAGCCATGTCACAGGCTCCAAGCTGGGTGCAGCAAGGGTCTTCCAGGCCACCTTGGGGACCACCACTGCCCAAAGCAGGAGTTCTCTTTCAGGACCTTGGCTCAAACCTTTGCTTGGACTCCCCTGTTTTGGGAAGGGTCTCTTGGTCAGAACGCTCACTCCTGGGATGGGATGGCTGTGGTATGTTCTCTGTGATGGGGGTGGCAAGACGCACTGAGTAGAAGCGTGTGTTCATGGTTCTGATGTGTTTGACTTTCAATGTTTGGGAACAATCCACGCACGTCACCCCGCTTCCCACCAGCTCAGCTGGAGCGGCACACTGAGGAATCGGCTCAAGCCCTTCCTGAGTTTTTTCGTGCTTCTTACTTGTCCTCCCCCCTGGAATCATAAGATGGAAAGAGACAGGGTGCACCACTGCAGTGCTTTTCGGACTGAGAGTCGGCACCCCAGGACTGTGTGGAAAGGACTCCTGTTTAGCAGCACCTACTAAGTGCTGGGCCCTGTGCTGGTTGCTACATTCTCACCATCACTTAGGACAGTTATTGTACCATTTCGCTAGTGGGGCTACTTCAGGAAAGTGAAATTCTCGGCCACTGTGAGTGTTAAGCTTACTCGTTCACTTGCTTGGCTTGGGAGTCTTGTAGGGGATTAGTAAAGCACACTCTGGGGTATGTCTGAGTGGTCATGGAGGTGTGACCTTGGGTACTAAATCTGGTCCCTCACCCCTTCCTCTCTGGCACTGTTCCTCTGCTCTGCTTTCCGATCACCATGATTTACACATCTTTCCTCCACCTTACCCTTTTGCCATGATGCTCCTCACTTGGAACCAGCAGACCATGGACTGAGTCCCCTGAAACCGTGAGTGAATTAAACCTTTCCTCCTTTCAATTGTGGTATCAGGTATTGTGTCTCAGCAACAGAAAAGCTGACTAATACAGCTATGGTCATGTAAGACAGCTGTGAGCTCAAAGTTTTTATGAGGAAGAAGACCCCGGTAAACCATAAATGCTGTATTTATGAATTTCTTCAAAGGAATTAATCGGACCAACATGGAATGAATGATTAGAAGGATCTAGAGATTAACTGCAAATAATTAGGGATAATCCAAATTTCCAATGATCAGGTAAATCTCTGCATATTTGTAGAATGGAATAAAATGTGGCCATCAAAAGGGATTCCGCAGATCTGTACCCACTGCCCAGAAAAGGTGCTCATGAGATGCTATTTAGTGAACAAAAGAAGATTACAAGACAGCGGTGTCTACTACGAGTCCATTTTTGTAGAAATCCTCATAGTTATGCCCCTAAAGATAGCTTGGAAGTTCATACAGTAAGGCATTAAAAGGTATTATCTCGGGATGGTGGGATCTCCAGGGATTTTCTGTCATCTCTTTCCTTTCTATCTGGTTGAGTTTCTAAACAAGGGTGTGGATTATTTTCCTAATTAGAAAATAATAATAGGACTACGTCCATTCTACAGAAAAGAGGTCACTAAGGGCCCACACTGGGATTCCTCCTGCTTTTGTTTGTCTGAAAATCTGTGCCATCCCCTTTGGGTGGGCCCTTTCTCTGGAGTGTGGGGGTGGGAACCAGGTCTGATGACACTGGGTGGCCCTCTATTCCCCCACTGAGTAGAAGTGGGATTTTAAAGAATGGTTTCCTTGTTGTCCTGTCCTGGGTACAGGAAAGGAACAACATAAAACCCTGAGATGTGTGAAACAGGAAGGAGGGCAGAGCCATCTGGGCTACCCTCTCCCCTCACTCCAGCTGTTCCTGTAGTCAGCCAGGCTATGTGAAGGGTCTGGTACCCAAGAGACTTCTCTGTGGCCTGGAGGAAGCCTCTCCCAGCCAGGGGAGGGATCTGTGCTCTGGACCTGGGCCAGCATGCTGCCTGGCTGCCACCAGCTGCCCCCAGGGCTCCGGCCTCCTCCCAGCCCCCAGCTCCACAGTGTGACTCCAACAGGAGGCTGCAGGACAGCAGAACAATTTAATTTCTATTACAGTATAAAAATTAATAACATTAAAATGTCATGATCATCCCACACTAATTAAGCATCTAATGAATAATTAGCTGTGGACACATCTGACATTTTTTGTCATTAATTTGAGCAAGTGTTTTAAGTTCCAAACAAACCCCCTCTGTGGCACAGCCCGCGACTTTGTGATCAGTGGCGGAGACTTAGAAAGTCAGCGTGTGTTCTGCCTGCGGGGAGGCAAGGCACCCCCTGGGACTGGGGAGCTTTGCTGAGGAAGGGGGATGCAAGCCAGATGTACGAACCCACGGAGACCCACACCCCACGCCCCAGAGGTTGAAAGGAAGCACAGGTCCTCATTTAGGACCCCTGTCCCTCTTACCAAGTGTCCGGGTATCTTAAGGAAGGGAAAGGGGTCTGGGCGCTTCACAGACCCGTGGGCAAAGGCACTGGGCTCAGTGCCCAGTATTTAAAGGAAAAAAGAAAAAGGATGAGCTGGGTGGGCATCACAGGGCTCAGGGGAGGCAGCCACATGTGTTGGTAAGAGTCCGGGCTGGGCTAAGTCCAGAGGTGCTGGCCACAGCCAGGGTGAGTGTGCAGGCTGGGAGTGGCCTTGCAGTGGCCACCGAGAACTGTGTTGAGCCACTGCATGCTGAAGCCCATGAGGAGGGGATACGGAGAGGTGAAGCGACTCAGCCAGAGTCACATCACAGGAGAACGGCGGCATCTTTATGGGGATCAGGCTCTCTGGTGCCACCATCTGCCCTTTAGACTCTGCCCCAGTGGCCTTTCTCTTCGTAATGTCCTAAGGGATCTGCTCAGGTCACCAGGGCAAGGAACTGCCAGGTGTGGGGTCCACACCGAGCAGTAGTCAGCGACACTGTGTTCCGTTGGTCTGTCCTCTAGGACGGTCCAGGATCCTCCATGTGGCCGGCGGGTGTTTCTGCTGCTAACTGTGAGGAGCCAGAGACACCCTCAGAGCCCAGGGGCCATGGGTCTGGTTGGTATCTGCAGTGGGGGTGCCCCACAGGAAGTGGCACCTTCTTCCCATTGGGCCAGAAGCACCTGCCTCTGCCCCCTGCTCGGTCCACTGTGCTGCCAGCTGCCGTGTGCGCAAGGGGCTCTTTCTTCCCAATCAGAGCCTGCCCCGCCTTTGGTGTCTTCTCCAGCTGGTGCCCACGCAGACTGCAGCAGCGCCCCACCCACCCAAACGCTTTCCTCCCACGGGGAGACTGGGCTGGGCTCGCTGGGCCACCCAGGGTTGGGGTAACTTTAGGGCTGGGGGCTCACCCAGAAGAACAGCAGGGCACAGGGGGAGTCCCAGCCCAGCTCAGAGCAGGAAGAGGCTCCCAAGTGTGGTATCTGAGCCGGATGTGGGGACCCCACCTCCCCTCACCCAGGTGTCATTGAGGGTGACTTGTGTCCCCCCAGGTTAATCTGTTGAAGTCTTCGGATGTCCCTCACTTGGGAACAGGCTCGCAGTGAGAGCATTAGTCAAGACAGGGTCCCACTGGAGTCGAGGGGTCCGATGTGGCTGCTGCCCTTGTAAGAGGGGGATTTGAACTGAGTCGTGTACACAGGGAGAGGCCACGTGACTCACTGCAAGGACCTGGAACAAATTCTCCCCTTCAGATCCAAAAGACCCAACTCTCATGCCCATGGCTTCTCCACTTGAAATTCCCAAGGGGAGCGCCCCTGACCTCGCACAGCTGCTGACACAGGGACCCCTGGCAGGCTGGGAGCTTCTCCTTCTCTCCATGCCGCTCTGTCCCGTTCCATCTGCAGTCCACCCCTTCTCACCACTTCACAGCCCCCCATGCAGACCTCTGGTCACTGACGGCGACTCCCTAGCCTGACCTCAGCCTCCTGCAAAACCCACATTCTGGGAGGCTGAGACAGGAGGATCATGAGTTCCAGTTCAGCCTGGGCGACTTTAGTGAGTCAGCAAGACCCTGTCTCAAGGTAACATCTACTAAAGAACTGCGGGTGAGGTTCAGTATGGAGGCTCCGGGCTCCCAGGATCACGTGACTCCCACTTCTCTGGGTGAGAAACCAGCCTTTCCCACAGCCCACGGGACCGCTGTCTTCTTCCTGCCCCCCGCACCCAGGAAGACGCCTTTGCCTTCACGGTTCCCCTTCCCTGGATGCCCTTCCCTGCCTTCTCCAAGCGGCTCCTCCTGGGTCTTGGGGATGGGGTCTCACTGTTCAGAAGTGTGACTCCTGCCCCGCACGTGTGCCGGGTGCTGGACCTGGCCATGCAGCTCGCTTACACTGTGCAGGGGGTGCCTGTGACATCCCGTGACGGAGCAGGCTCTGCATGGCTTGTGCGGCACAGAGTGGCTGATGGCCCTGCCCTCCCTCTGCGCTTCGGAAGCCGAGGCCCAGCCCAGGGGCCATGGCGAGGCGCACAGGACGGCGCTGCCCATGCCCGTTGGCCTGGGCAGAGCCACCGCAGCCTGCAATCAGTCAGAGACAGAGAAATGCTTGTTCTCCTCTGCCACCGAGATGCCGAGGCTGCTTGTTACACAGCAGCCTCGAGGCAAAGCTGCCTCCTCTGCTGCTCTCCATTGGGATTGCATTTCACCGGCCTTGGGACCCCACCCCGTCTTCCTTACCCAGCGCTGCGCGCTGCTGTCCTTTCTACTCTCTCGCTCTTTACCTTCTACATGTTGCATCGTCACACGCTGCGTGATGACTTTTCAGCAGGTGACAGGTCAGACATACGTCAGATCACACACACATACGTGACCATACACATAGCAGATCACAGACACGTACATGGCCACACCTAGAGCAGGTCATACACAGATACATGATCATACATATCAGATCACACATACACACATGATCATGCACATGTCACATCACACATGATCATACACACAGCAGATCATACATATGTACATGACCATACACAATCAGATTGTATATACACAACCATACCCACAGATCATACATGCATACATGATTATGTGTATCAGGGCATACATATATACATGATTATACATACACCAGATCATATATACAAGACCACACACAGAGAGACTATACATACATACATGTAGGAAGCTACACAGATCACACACATGTTCACACATGCATCAGATAATACATGCATGATCATATGTACAACAGATTGTAGACAAATCTATGATTATACATACATCAGATAATCTATGCATTATCAGGAATGCATCAGATCATTCATGCGTGTATGATCATACACATACACAATCATACATGCACCAGATCACATACACAGTCATGCAGATATACATACATCAGATTGTACATGTATACATGATCATACACACCTCAGGTTGCATATACATAATTATACATACATCAGATCATGCATACATACATGATCATACATACAGCGGTGACTACACCACATAGCCTCAGTGTGCAGCAGGATAGACCCATCAGATCTGCATGAGAACACTCCGGGACACTCACACAGTGACAAGCTACCTCTCCACACACTCCGCAGGGTGTACTTGTGTCCCTTAGTGATGCCACTCTTTGGGGACATTTCCTTGCTCCAGAGCGAGCCCAGGTGGTAGATGTCTCTGTCTGCTTTGTGCTCTGCCAGCTTCCAGACACCCAGCACAGTGGCACAGAGCAGCTGCTCAGAAGTATTTTGAATGAATGAATGGGTGGCCAGCTTGTGTCCTCCTCGGAACAGCCTCAGTGACTTCCAGGCAGGGAGGTCCCAAGTAGCAGCCAGGGGCAGAGCCGGGTGACCTTGGGGACGTGGTGCCGTTTGTTTAGTTGACAGACCTGTGAGCAGTCTGGATCAGCAAGCCCAGGAAGCCCGGGAAGATATGGGGGAAAGCGAGCCTCCTGGGGGAGTGGGGGCCGGGATGGCTGTGCTCCGGGCCCTCGCTCCCTGGGGAAGGAATAGGGGCACAGCGGAGCTCGGGGGCCGGGCAAGCCCCTTGGCTGCACAGACGCAGCCAGGAGCCCAGCCTGGAGGGGCCTGGCCAGGATCCGGGGAAGGGCGAGCAGGAGGCCTCACCTGCCGGGGGCAGAAACTGTGGGCCCTGTCAGGGTGGTGGCTCAGCGCTCCAGAATCCCGGGCACTTCCTTCCCCCTCCCCAAGCCCAGCAGCTGTCCCAGATGTCCTGTGGGATGGAGAGACGGCAGGAGATGTCCCAGGGCACCTGGGCACCCCTGAGTCCTGTCCCTGCCCCCAGGGCTGCGCTCTCTCACTGGGAAGAGGCACACATCCGAAGTGATGGCGATGATGATGATTATCCAAGGCAAGCAAATGCCTGTCAGGTGCTAAGTGACCCACACTCATCACCTCCTTTTCTCTCAAAGCTATCTGTGGAAGACAATTCTCACACCGCAGCTGGGAAAGTGACGCTGGAGGTCACGGAACTAAGACATCGTAAACCTGGGACGTCCTGATTTCCAGGTCTGAGCTTCTCCCCACGCTGGTCCTGCATTGTTCTGTCTTTCCTTCCTTCTGATCTATCTATCTATCTATCTATCTATCTATCTATCTATCTATCTATCTCTATCATCTATCTATCTATCTATCTATCTATCTATCTATCTATCTATCTATCTCTATCATCTATCTATCTATCTATCTATCTATCTCTATCATCTATCATCTATCTATCATCTATCATCTTTCTTTTTCTCTCTCCCTCTCTTCTCCCCCCCCTCTCTCCCCGTCCCTCTCTCTGTCTCTATCTCTGTCTCTGTCTCTGTCTCTGTCTCTGTCTCTTTTTCTCTCTCTCTGGAAATTGAACCTCAGGCCCTCACACTAAGCTACACCCCTGGTCCTTTTTATTTTTATTTTGAGGCAGGTTCTCACTAATTTTCCCAGGCTGGGCTCAAACTCTAAATCCTTCTGCCCCAGCGTGCTGGATCCCAGGTGTGCCCCACCAAGCCCTGCCATCCTGTCTTGATGAAGCAAAGGGACAGAGCACAGATGGAGAGGGCACCAAGGAGAGGTAGCTGGGGGGCAGCGAGGTTCAGCCCTCAGAGGTGCCCAGTGCCCAGCCATGGGGAGGGATGCACAGGCCAAAGCTCTGGATGCTGGAGAACCCCACAGAGGCTTCATGATGGGGGCTCAATGCTCCTGGCGGCCTTCCCGGAGGGGTGCTATGCAGGGGGGATGGAGGGCAAGGAGGATTTGGACAAAGCCCCAGGGGTGAGGCCAAGCTGGTAAAGGCATAGTGATCCCCAAACTTAGGCACACCATGAAATGGCCTCAAACAAATTAGGAGCAGAGCAACAGTGCTGTTGGGAACCCAGTGTCTGGAAGGCAGAGACGTAGCCACTTGCAACAGCATGTCAGAGCCTGAGGCGCCCTGTGGGCACAGTGATGGGGTCCTCCCCTCGGTCTGAGTGCCGGGCAGGCTGACGGGGAAGCCACTCATCTCAGCCACACATTCCTGGCCCAAGGATACCAGGGTCAGGGAAGAGACTCCAGACCCCAGTGCTGAAGGACCATGGGCAGATGCTGCAGGCTCCAGTGTCCCCTCCTCCTCCTTCCATCCTGGCTTTGCTGTGGGCCAGACTCCTGCTCATTACACACAGTGAGAGCTACAGTGAGAGCCCATGGTGGGCGAGTCCACACACCCCACCTCCTAAGGAGCACAAAGTCTCCCTGTGTCCCCTGCTCCCATGAGCATGCAGGGGTGCAGCAGGCACGGCAGCAGAAGCAGATGTCAGAGGCTGAGGAGCTGAGAGTCTGATCCCAGGCACATTAGTCAGCTTTCCTGTTGCTGGGACACCTACAATTTAAAGGAAGATTTAATTTGGCTCATGGTTTCATGGGGTTCAGTCTATGCTCAGTTGGCTCCAAGACAGAAGCACAGTGGTGGAAGGGTGTGGAGGAGAAAAGATGCTCAGTTTATGGTGGCCAGAAGCAGAGCAGGGGAAGAGTATCAGAGAGGAAGGGGGCAGAGACCAGACAGCGGCCCGAGGCCACACCCTCTGACCATCCAGACACACCCAGAAGCGGACTTCATTAAAATCCTCCAGATGGTTACTAATCCGGTCCAGTTGATAAAGCAGGACCAACAGTCACACCAGGGTGGTGTCTTTCCTCAACAGCCATCTGGGAGGCAGAACGGGTCAGCCATAAGTCCCTGTCCCAGACCCATCCAATCAGAATCCCAGTCACTGCCTCTTGTCTGGGGCCCTCGGGCCTGAGAGGGGCTGCTGGTGACCTCCCGCTGTCCCAAGCAGCTGACCTACTGCACGACCGGTATGATTTCCAGGCCTAACACTCCCAGCAAGGAATCTCTTCCTAACAGGAAAATCAGCCTTGACCGTATCTGTTTTGTCATTGTGTCCGTGATTTGCAGAAAGGGACCCAGGTGGCCTCAGAGGTTTGTTATCATTATGACTTAGGGGCGACGGTCAGAGAGTGTGGCCCCGGTAATGCACTGAGGTGCAGGAAGTTCCTCTCGTTGCTCCCCCGCCTGCCACGAAGCATCCTGGGTTCCTATGAATCCCTTCTGGGCCTCTGTTAGGACTTCGCAGCTCACCTGGCTGGAAGCAGATCCCTGATGTCCCCTCCCGGTCACGCACTGGCCGGATGTCCTGTCCCTACCCAGAGGCCGGGAAGGGATGATCTGTGCCGGGTGCAGCCTGAGCCTCAGGCCTCTGCGTTTTTATGGCCAAGTTATAAACCTCCAAGAAATGGGGTTTATAATGGAAACTCTGACACCATCTAAAATATAGCAGCACTCCTGGGCGCTTCAGAATCCAACCCTAATTTATAAACCACGCAGGGATCTGGGCCATTTTGAAACTTATAGACAATAATCCAGAAATAGACTAAACCAGGAGGGGAAAAAATGGCCCAAGAGTCTTCGGGTCATAAAGCGTGCTGAGGCCGACAGTCCAGAAATCAAACCCATGTCACAACCCCCCGTCTCTGTCCTGAATCTGTGTCCCCCGCCTCCAAGTGACACTGGTCGTGGAGGAGGCCTGGGCTCTGTCACCGCCGGCCACCGATTCGTCTGAGGGCAGGAGAGAGGGAAGAGGGAGGGAGAGGCGCCTGGCTACGGTTTGATGTAGTGGGCGTTGTAAGTGGGGTTCTGTGTGCACTCTTTTAAATTGAGACAAGAGGCGAAGGAGGCCAAGCTGTCACTAGGGGCTGGTGGGACAGCCTTGTCCATGGGGGCCAGTGTCCTGCCTGGGAGAGACCCGCAGCAGGGACTCCAGGCCGTCCCCACCATGGCCTTTCTTAGCGGGGGTCTCCAGGGAAGGGCGCTTCCCGTTGTGGTCAGCTGCTCCCGAGGCCCCGCCCCTCCTGGCGCTGGCCTGGCTGAGTGCCGGGCGGGAATCCGCATGGAGGGAGAGGGAGACTGGGATGGAACCAGGGCAATTCCAGCAGGCAGTGCCCGGCACCCGGGCCTCTCGGGTCAGGGCTGGGCCCTGGGCCTTCCTGCGCCCTCTGGGCACTGGGTCCCCACCCTCCTCAGTTGGTGCCCCCCGCACCGCTCCCTCTCTTCCTTCTTTCTTTCTTCCCCTCTCCCTCCCCTTGTTCCTCCTCCCGACCTCGCCAACCTCTTCCTTCCTCTCCTCCGTCTCTCCTCCCCTTGCCTCCTCCTTCATTCATTACTTGCCGTGAATATCTTCTGAGCGTGTGACCCGAGCTTGGCTGGGTGCTGGGTGCTGGGTGCTGGGCCCCCGGAGGTGACCGGGGGTCACATCCAGGGGGTGGACGGAGGGACGGAAGTAGCATCTCCTGCCCATAGGGGAACCTTCTTTAACCCCACGACTTTCACAGCTCCTATCCCAACTCGCAGCCAATCAGCCTCCCAGGCCCTGGGCCCTCTCGGGTGTCGGCAGCTTCTGAAGTTCCTCTCCAGATGGGGCGCTGGGAAGCGGCAGCCTCGCCCCAGGACTGGAGGGTTGGCAGGAGGACCCAGGGCTCGGCCCACCCTGCTCACAGGAGGAAACCTGGTAGGCCAGGTCCCCGTCCTGCCCGTTCGTGGGGCGCTGAGCTCTTGGGGCTCAGCTCCCCCATCTGTAATGTGCTGACCATACTCATTCCTGCTTCCTAGGGGCGCTGAGTAGATCTAACGAGCAGGGAAACACTTGATGCCCTGTCTGGAACACAGCCAAGGACTCTATAAACCTTGCTGGAATTTTAAGTAAGGGTTGCGGAAGGAATAAGTGTAGAGCACAGAGAGGGAGTGGCAAGAGCAACAGCCCTGGGGCACGGACAGCAGCAGTCAGTCAACAAAGGTTTAGATAGCTGCCCTGTGGCACCAGTAAAGGCTGTCCCCAGGGCAGGACCCTGACAGAAGGCTGGTGCAGGTGACAGGTGTGGCCTGGCCAAGGGTAGGTGCCCTTTGCTAGGTGCAGTCAAGGTTCTGTTCTACTAGGGCAGGGCAGTGGGGCCGGGTTCAGCGGCCTGGTGCTGCCGGGGCTGCGTTCCTCCCTCGGTCTCCACCCACATCTGAGCTCCTCGGGAAACACAACTCGGGCCCAGCCACTGTCAGTGACCTGAGGGTCTGCCTCAGAGCAGGGCAGGGTAGGGCAGCGCAGGCAGAACGGGTGCTGCTGGGGGGAGGGCAGCAAATGGCGGGGGTCCCCAGAACCGGCCTGTGCTGCCCCCCACAGTCTGGTCCCCTGGGTCGAGCACAGGACGGCAGGGGCTCCGACACGCGGGCACAGGCTGGGGACGGTGAGCGCACAGGTGCAGGTGAACGCACCAGCATGTCTGCAAACACGTGTGTGTGCGTGCGTGCGTGCATGAAATGTGTGGATGCAACAGGGCAACTG